>JASAND010021549.1:0-23485 GCA_030248195.1 Trissonchulus latispiculum
CACAAAACATGAGGGTATTAACCAGCTTTTTTGTTAACATTTTACAGTGGGAGTAAATCAACCATCAATGTATGCATTATATTATTTCTAAAGACTATAAGCTACAGTTTAGTGATTGAACTGAAGCTGAATCTCCGCCTGGAAATAAAAATGACACTGACATTTTTGTGATCCCGAAATGAAACTGAATCTATTTTGGGAGGAGACCTGAAACTGAGATCACCATTGACCGCCGACTAAATTTGAAACTGAAACTGAAATAAAAATGGGAAAATTTCGGAATTTTTGGGATTATGGGGGGGAGGTCGGGTTTTATGGGGGGGGGCTCCTCGAATGGGAGGGGAGGTCGCCGAATGGGGGGCGGCCCCCCCACCCCCCCACTAGGTATAAGCCAGATAGGATTTCCAGTTAGCCTTACAAGTTTCTGAAACTGAGTAAATTCATTTCGCAATTAAATGAAAAGTACCGTTTTCGGCTAAAACGAACCAGAAAAAGCTGTATTTATAATTTCCGGTGCATCCAGGAAACCCTGTAGAATTAACAGGAAAAATCTGTAAAAACTACCGGAGAAACCTGTAGTTTGGGTCTCTAGTGTATCCAGGAAACCTGTAGAATTAACAGGAAAAACCTGTAAAAACTACCGGAGAAACCTGTACTTTGGGTCTATAGGGCATCCAGGAAACCTGTAGAAATAACAGGAACAACCTGTAAAAAATACCAGAGAAACCTGTATTTTTCGTATCCTGTCGAGTGTTCAGCTCGACAGCAGACGCTAGACTGAATTATGAAAAGATAAACTAATTTACATATTCTGCAATAAATTACTTCCTTGTTTAACTTCAGCCCAATTTGCATATTTCTTTTCTTGTTTGCAAAACCTTTGTTACTTTTTCACTTGGCTTTTGTATTATTAAAGATCGGTTGTGTAGTTTTTTCATGGCTTCGTCTTACTCCTATTAGCTGTGCTCTCCCAATTTAGCCGTTTCGACACTTGGTGCCGAAACCCGGGAATCCAGGTGGTAAGTAGTATCAAGCCTCAGTTTTTGAGAGCTCTTTAATTGGGTCTTTACTGGTTTCTTTTTTATGTTTCCGATCCGAATTCGGTGAGGAAACACGCTTGAATAAGCGCATAAATCATTTAATATTTTGACCCAATTTGTTTCCCCATTTGCTGATGGCTGATTTCAGTTTTTGAAATCCACCAAGATTAGTAGTAGTATAAAAAGCGTGGGTTCTATTTAACTATCTGCTAAAGTGTACAAGCTAAGGCAATTCAGTTTTTGAATTTTTCCTTGCTTTACATTCACCTGTTTACCCATTTGATTTATTACGATTGCTGATATAAAGCAAATATGTCTGAAGTCAAACGATTTAGGAGCTTGAAGGCTCAAAGAGTTGCGTATAGAGGTCATGTGACCAGAACTTTGAATGAAGCCAGCGCGTTATTTCAGAAGGGCAATAAAGCCAATCCAGAGGAACTAGGTGTAGCTCATGACAAGTTGGAGTCTTATCAGCGCAAACTAGAAGCCCTTGATAATGAGATCTTGAGCTTATGTGAGGAAGATGCGCTTGATAAGGAAGTGGAAGAATCTTGTGAGCTGCAGGCTAGAATTGCGACGTGCCTGGCAGAGTTGTTCAATAGACAGAAGAGGTTGAGAGAAGAATCAGCAACCGAAAAGAAGTCCGATAATGGATCTAGTCAGAAGCCGAAGCTACCCAAGCTTACTATAGCCAAGTACGGAGGAGATCCACTTAAGTGGAGAGAATTCTGGGATTCATTTGAGTCAGCAATTCACAGTAATGATGCCCTAAGCCAAGTCGACAAGTTTAACTACCTTCGAAGTTTGCTTGACGGTGAAGCTCTCAGATCAATCAGTGGTATTGCAGTGACCAACGCGAACTATTCGACAGCTGTTGATGCCATCCAAGAACGGTTTGGCAACGAGCAGAAAGTAGTCTTTGCCCATTTTGAAGAGTTTTTGAAGCTGTCTACGGCAACAAAGGAAGTCGCGAAGCTAAGGATGACGTATGATGAATGTGAAAGACACATTCGGGGTTTGGAGGCCCTGGGTGTGACCGAAGATAAGTTTGGCATAGTTTTTGTGCCAATGATTCTTTCTAAGTTGCCTGAAGAAGTGAGAATAGATTTGAATAGGAAGAATGGGTGCAAGAATTGGGAGCTGTCCGAGTTGAGAAAATTGCTCAGAGAAGAAATCACTGCTAGAGAGTTGGGTGAAAACTCCAACATGAGTAAGTGTCAGTCGACGAAAGAGCTTAGCCAGAAGGATAAGTTCCCGTCAAAAGTCAGTGGTTTTCGAACGACTGAAGGTCTCCTAACAGCCAAACCAACTCCGAAATGTGTGTACTGTGGAGACAACCATTTTTCAGATGAGTGTAGAAAATACCCAGATGTTGTCTCAAGGAAGCAACAGATCAAGGATAGGTGTTTTGCTTGTATAAGGAAGGGACATACAGTTTTTGCATGCCCTAATCCGAGTACTTGCTATCACTGTAGAGGCAAACATCACCGCAGTTTATGTCCAAAGAAGTTTGGTACAAGTCCTAATACGAGTCCGTCGAGTTCCAATCATAACCATACTGACCTGCAACCGGCGTTGCTATCTCAAGGACAAGCAGTTCTAATGCAGACTGCTTCAGCTGAAGTGTCCGATGGTTCAAAGGATAAATTTATTGCTGCTAAACTTTTGTTTGACACTGGTAGCCAGCGATCATACATCACTACCGAAGTTTTCAAGAAGCTGAAACTGAAGTCTAAGGACACCGATACGATATGGATTGCCACGTTTGGAGCTGAGAACACGAAACGGATAACATCTCCAATGGTAAATGTCTACATCAAGACTACGGATGGAAATTTGTTAGCTATTACAGCAATGTCGTTCCGATGATTAGCTGCCCCATTCAGAAGATGCCTCTTAATATGGAGAAGCATTCCATTCTTAAGCAGCTACACTTAGCAGACTCGAGAATACACCAGCGAGAGTCAATATCGATTGATATTCTGATTGGAAATGATCACTATTTTGACATTGTGGAAACGGAACGAATAGCCTTGGACAAAACTTTGTTTCTTGTGAAAACTAAGTTGGGCTGGATGGCTTCTGGAAGAGTTGATGGCAAATGCGATAGTTCATCATCGCTTCTAACCGTCAACGCAAGTCAACCTTATTCAGAGATGGAGCATTTATGGAAATTGGAATCTATTGGAATCATGGATTGTCCTTCTACGACGGATGATGACGCAGCTATTCAGCAATTCAATGCTTCTGTTCAGTTTTTGAATGGAAGATATCAGGTGAAATGGCCGTGGAAAGAGATGATGCCTGACTTACCAGATAACTATCAGCTATCATTTGGTCGTCTGAAATCTCTTTTGAAACGCTTAGGTCCCACGCCTGAGATACTAGATAAGTATAAAAGCGTCATTCAGGAGCAATTGTGCAATGGAATAATCGAAGAGGTCACAGAAAGCTCAGAAGAAGGCCCCATCAAGCACTATATCCCGCACCATTGTGTGATCACTCCATCAAAAGCTACGACGAAGTTGCGAATAGTGTATGATGCATCAGCTAAGATGTCGGGGAAAAAGAGCCTTAATGAGTGCTTGTATCGAGGTCCAGTCCTGCTGAATGATCTTTGTGGCTTGTTGATACGGTTTCGCCTGAGTCCTATTGCCATTGTGAGTGACATTGAGAAAGCATTTCTTCAGGTTGGACTCCAAATACCAGACAGAGATGTCACCAGGTTCCTGTGGCTTCATAATCCAAAACAGAAAGTTTCCAACGACAACTTGAAGATCTTAAGATTCTGCCGTGTTCCTTTTGGAATAATTTCAAGCCCTTTCTTGCTCAATGCGACTATCACTCACCATCTGAAACAGCGCAGCGGCGCAATCCCTGATGAAATTCTTCTCAGTACCTATGTAGACAACGTCATTGTTGGTAAGTCATCCATTTTGGAGGCCCGATGTTTCTACACGGAAGCTAAGCAGTTATTCAGTGAAGCCTCGATGAACCTTCGAGAGTGGATTTCCAATTCGAAAGAATTAATGGAGTTTATTCCGGAGAAAGATAGAGTTAAAGGCAGTCAAGTCAAAGTTCTTGGTCTTCAATGGAATACAGAAACGGACGTACTTGGAGTTGCGTTGCCGAAGGAAAGTTCATCTGAGAAGATCACGAAAAGAAGTGTTTTGCAACAATCTGCTCAATATTTCGATCCCCTAGGCCTAATTTCTCCAGCGACAATTGGTTTTCGATTGTTACTGCAAGAACTGTGGCGTCAACGTATTTCCTGGGATGCAGAACTGCCTGAAGAATTTTTGGTAAAGTGGCATGCTCTTAGAATTAATATTGGTAGCAGTTCTCTGTTTGAATTTCCACGCTTTCTAGGTCTCCACAACAAAGATCAGGTGGAACTTCATTGTTTTGTTGATGCATCGGCTAAGGCATATGCCGCTTGCCTTTATTTCCGTTTTGGAAATACAGCTGTGAAAGCGCGACTAATTTTCAGCAAAACCAGACTTGCTCCTTTGAAGCCAGTTTCGTTACCTCGTCTAGAGTTATTGGCTACCTTGATTGGAGTGAGAGCAATGTCATTTGTCTCGAAAGAGTCTCGGCTTCAGTTTGTGAAGCAAGTACTCTGGACAGACTCAAAATGTGTTCTTCACTGGATTAAGACGAGAAAACTTATGCCAGTATTTGTAGAGAATCGCCTCCGAGAAATACGTGCTGCTGCTATTTCTGAATTTCGATATGTTCCCACAGCTGATAATCCTGCCGACATTCCGACTAGAGGAGCTGCTATCACAAATCTTTGTTCGAATACTTTGTGGTGGAACGGACCTGATTGGCTTTCTAGCAACGAAGATAGCTGGCCAATTGATACTTTGGTCGAGCCAGATTGTTATTCAGAGAATTTGACCGATCCGTCGTCATCACTCGCAACCACAGTCGCAACATCTCCTCTTTTGGATATGAACAAGTATTCTACCCTTTCTAGACTTATTCGAGTCACAGCATGGATTTTCCGATTCATCAATAGCTGCCGTAAACAACGACCAGCTTCTGCGTCGTTGACAGCGGAAGAGATTGCAACTTGCAAAGTGTATTGGACAAGAACTGTTCAAGCTGAAGCGTTCCCTGATGTTATTGTAGCTTTGACTACAAAGAAGCACCATAACATGGTCGCTCAACTCAATCTCGTTCTTGACGAAGATAGTTTAATCCGGCTAAGAGGACGTTTGAAAAATTCCGATCTAAGGCATGACGCAAAATTTCCTATGCTGGTGCCCAGAAAACACCACCTCACCAAACTACTTATAGATGCCTGTCATAGTCGGCTCGGACATACTGGTTTTCAGCATACCTTGTCAGAGCTTCGACAAGAATATTGGGTTCCACATGGACGCCAAGAGGTGAAGCGCATATTGAAACTTTGTCGCATATGCCGCAGATGGGAAGGTGGCTCTTATAAGCCCCCTTGCCCACCTCCACTGCCTAGCTTTCGAGTACAGCAGTGCCGCCCTTTCTCTTACACTGGAGTAGACTATCTTGGCCCGCTGTATGTCAAAGTGAATGAGCAACGAAAGAAGGTGTGGGTATGCCTATTCACCTGCGCTGTTGTCCGAGCGATCCATCTTGAACTAGTTGAAGATTTGACTGCACAACAGTTTTTGTTGTGTTTTCGTCGATTTGTTTCTCGTAGGGGGAGGCCCCTGAAGGTGATTTCGGACAATGCGAAGCATTTTAAGCTTACTAAATCAAGTCTGGAACGCCTGTGGACTGAATCAGTTCGCAGCAAGTCCGTTTTGGACTATGTTGGCGATAACGGAATTCAATGGCAGTTTATCACTGCGTTGTCTCCATGGATGGGTGGTTTCTATGAGCGATTGGTTGGATCTGTGAAACGATGTCTCCGGAAAAACATCCAGTCAGCAGCTTTGACATATGTCCAATTGGAAACTGTTCTAACCGAAGTCGAAGCTATCCTGAATTCAAGACCGCTTGTTTATGTGAGTAACGAGCCAGAAGAGTCAATCTTAACTCCTAGTCATTTCCTTTCCGGAAGTCCTGTTTTAGGTTTTCCGTCAGCAAATGACCTGGAAGATGCCGACTACATTCCTAGAGTGGAATCATCGAAGCAGTTGCTCGATAGCTGGAAAAAGGGTCAGAAATTGCTTGATCAATTTTGGATTTCGTGGCGAAACGAATATCTTCAGAGCCTCAGGGATAAGTGGTCTATCAAAAAGGATCGAGGATCCGTCGATCGAATTCCAAAAATTGGCGACATTGTTCTAATCAAGGACAATCTCCCTCGTGGTCAGTGGCAACTTGGTTCCATTCATGCTACGATTCCAGGTCAAGATGGTAATGTCCGTTCTGCCGTGGTACGCTTACCCTCAGGGAAATCATTGGAGCGGCCTATCCGACTGCTCTACCCAATTGAGATGGATGATGCCGTGCCTGCAGAGATTGAGCCATCGTCGAATGATGATCCAGCTGCAGAGCCTGCTCCGAAGACGAGACCACTCCGACAGTCTGCCGAAGCCGCCAGACGGATGTTCCAAGACCTTGCTGCTCGGGAGTGTGTCGAGTCTTCAGCTCGACAGCAGACGCTAGACTGAATTATGAAAAGATAAACTAATTTACATATTCTGCAATAAATTACTTCCTTGTTTAACTTCAGCCTAATTTGCATATTTCTTTTCTTGTTTGCAAAACCTTTGTTACTTTTTCACTTGGCTTTTGTATTATTAAAGATCGGTTGTGTAGTTTTTTCATGGCTTCGTCTTACTCCTATTAGCTGTGCTCTCCCAATTTAGCCGTTTCGACATATCCAGTTCATTCAGGAATCCTGTAAATATAACAGGAACAACCTGTAAAAAATACCGGAGAAACCTGTAATTCGGCCCCCCAAACTTTTTGGGGGTACTTGTAGTTTGTACAAGAATTCCTGTTAAAACTACTAGAAAAACCTGTAGTTCACCACGGACGGTCAGAATAGTGAACTACAGGAACTTCTGGTACAATTTACAGGATACTTCTTGTGGCATTAAAACTACAAAAGTGCTCCTGTAGGAAAATACAGGAAGCTCCGCTAGTGACTGACCGCACAGGAGCACTTTAGTAGAAAACTACAGGAATTCCTGTATTTTCCACAGGAGTCTTTTTAAGAGTGTAAAAAATTTTAAAATCCGTGGAGATTTGAGTGCACACTGGTTTATATAAAAATCACGTGATATTCAGACATTCGTTAAACCTTCCCACCCAACTGCTTAAACCTTAAACCTATTGCAGTGTTAACTCTTGTAATTTCTACAGGTCATCGTTGGTAGTATTTACTGGATATACTTTGGTAGAATGGATTACAAGTTAGTCTAGTATTCAATACAAATGAAACCTGTAGTTTTCACTGGTTCACAGGTTTACTCTACAGGAAAGTACTAGATACGCTGATAACGCAAACTGAGTATATAAGGGCGACAGCGGTCATAATTATAGAAGAATGAAATTTTTTGAATATTTTCAAATTTTCAGTCTTTCAACACCCCGTGGGTGATGTTTTGTAACGGCCGCTCCCTGCCGAAACTATTTTGGAAGCGGCCCCCCTGCACCTGCCTCCCCCAGAGTTGGAAGTAATAAAATAAAAGGAAAGTAATAAATAGGAATAAAAGATATAAAGGAAATCGAAAAAGTGCAAATTACTTTCTGTTCTTCTTTTATTTATTTAAACCAGTACAATTATAAAACGCAGTGTGAACTGCTTGGTCTCACCACTTTAGAGCTCGAACGCATGTTTGTGGATTTGGTATTATTATATAAGATAATTTTCGGATACACTGTTATCGCTCCTTCTGAGCTTTTTGTCTTTGCTTCTATACCTTACGAAAGTCGGGGTCATTTGCTTAAACTAAAATGCCCAAAGTTTTCTACTGATTTATTAAAATTTTCCTTTGCCTGTCGAGTAATAGGTCCCTGGAATGCATTACCTGAACGCATTATTCTTAGCAAAAATGTCCTTGATTTTAAAGAAGGATTGAAAAGCTGTAAAAGTATACTGTGCAAGTATCTACGTGTTTATAAGTAAAATATATGTATGCATTTGTATTTCTGTCTGTATCTCTGGTACATATATATTATATACTTGAATAAATTGTGAATCTGCGTTGTCTTTCCCGTTGCTTATAACTTTGGAAATAAAATTCTTGTTCTTGTTCTTGAAGTGGGTCGCAATTTTGTGACCCGCGGGTACCCGCGACCAGCGGACCCCTGACCCGCGATCCACTGAAATTTCGTCGACCCACTTGACCTACTTCTTAAATTTGGACATTTTTACATATTTAAGTACTCTATAGCATGCATCGATCAAAATTAACACTTTAAAAATGTACGTAGTGAAGTATTAAAACGTTCAAACAAAAATTTGGCGTGCACAGCTAATTACAGGATTTTCATCTTAGTTTTTGTTAGTTCTGAGGATGCTATGCTATCGCGAAAGTGTTGGGACCAAGATCCGTCAGTAGAATCAGTATTTAGGCAAAATTTGAAGATCTATATTTTAAAGTAGATTTTCTTGTAGTACCTAATTTCGTGAAAGTTCAGTTCATTCATTGTTATTTATTTTTACAAACGAGTAGCAACCACCGCAGTAGTGTTTATATAACACTGTCCACTCCTAACTTGGATATGATAGCAAACTGCCATTTATATCATACACTTTATTAAAACCAAGAAAATTAGGAATGATCATCACTCTTTGAACTATGTCGAAATTTCAAGCTTGACATTATATAATTATTTATCGTAAGCAGCTCACCCTCTTTACGGAAAGATAGATTTGCAGGCTGTTGTAGTAAGCTGTAAACATTGTTTTCGCGCAAACAGTTTGTCAATCAATGCAGAAGCGTAATAATAAAATACATATTTATTTCAATGACTATGTCCGGGAGATATTACTGAAATATGTTTGACTGAAGATTCAAGACAGAATAGAAATAATTTTATCATAAAAACAATATTATAATGTATAAAGACATACAAAGGAGCCAAAAGTTAAAGAAAAATTGAAAATTTAACATAAACTGTAAATTTTCTGGTGATATTAGCCCAAAATTTAGCATAAAGATGGTGTGAACAAAATAGCTCTTGACCCGCTCTGACCCGCGGGTACCCACTGACCTGAAAGTCGACCCGCGGGTACCCGCGACCCACTTCCAACTCTGCCCCCCGCCAAACAAAACTACTGGTTTCTTTAGTATTTTCTACAGGAAACTCCTAGTTTCCTTAGTGCTTTCTACAGCAAATTCGTGTAATTTTTACTATTCGAGAGGCCGGTAGAAAACACAAAAGATACTTTTGTGGAAAATACAGGAAGCTCCGCTAGTGACTGACCGCACAGAGGCACTTTTGTAGAAAACCACAAGAATTCCTGTAGTTTCTACACGAGTCTTTTTAGGAGTGAAAGCTCCAGGTACCTAATGCCTGTTCTTTAACGAATCCCTACAATTTTCTTCAAATCTGCAGTTTAAGTCTTACACTATGATAGATTCACATCAAGAAAATGAGGCAAACGCGGGCCAGCAGGCGGATCCACGACGGATACAAGCATTAATCATAAAGACTGTTAGGTGCTAAGGCTTAGCCTTAGCGACTGCAGGCAGGCGTTTTTCATTATTTCTTTAACACTATGGTAAATTCACGTAGACATGAATATGAATTACACGAAATTCAAACGGCTTAAGCTAGCTGGACCCCATATGATTCAAAGTTTGCGACTTTTTTTCCATATAGGACTTGTGTGTGCGATATGAAAATCACAAAAGTAGCGAAGTTTGCTCAACTTTTCGAAACTCCTTATTACCGAGAAACCTTTTACCATTTACTTAGCAAACTCAGCGAACCAAAGCTATTATGAAATTTTTAAAGGTTTCAAGTACTGTTTTACTTCAACTAGTATCTATGGTAGCAGCAATTAAACTTTTTCTGGTCAGGCAAACTACACGAAAGCAACTACGGTAATTACTACGCCCGCTCAGAATCTGAAATATTGTTTCTATTCACACGACTAGTTTCACCATTCACCACAACTGTCAATTACTAAAACTACACACAGCGCGATCAAAAAGTGTTTACTGAAAAATCACGTAACAAGAATACAAAAATTTCATTTAAGCATAGGAAAAACCAGTATATACAAACAACAGTAGGTAAAAAATGTCGGTTGCCATAATGAGATCACAAAGGGATATGCAAAAATAAACATACATAAACACTTGCATAGTTTGTCAGTTAGAAGTCATGTTAATTCGCAACAACAATCGGTCTACAATCATTATGATTTTCAAAAAACCCGAGTCAAATCCCAACAGATCAAAGTAAAAGCTACCCGGCCACAGAAACTCGGCTACCTCCTATAAAGTACACTTTCAATTTAATGCTTAAAACGTCAAATATATCAGTAATTTGTTCACCAAAATTTTTATCCAATTTGAAATTTTAATTCCCTACAGATAAACTATAAATAGATAGCAGCATTTAAAGCATACAACTGCAGAAAAGAACCATATACCTTAACGTGCACTGTAAGGCACGAACGACACAATCGACATTGAACTGTTGAAACAAAAAAGCAAAAACATTATAACAAAGCAAGGCAATAGGTAAATAGATACTTCTTCTATTGTACAAACATACAAAAAACATCAAAGACCAAACATTTCATTTAACAATGACAACGACCATGAATTAAAAAGCAAAGAGTAAAAAACCATTACATCAGGTCCAAAATCAGTCCACAACATTGTTCTTGAAAGACTAGATAGTATTAAGCGACGATCGGTTAGCCTTTTTGTGCAAATATTCTTGGATGGCTTTGGTAAAAACTGGATATATTTTTCCGCAGTGAGACAAGGCTGATAGTTTGCGTAGACGATTTTCCAATGGCACCAGAAGCTGTGATCTAATATCCGAGCCAAGTTCATACTGCAAAAAACAATAATTAGCTAAACATTGAAAAAGGAGCATACACAAGTAAAAACACAAGTCAAAATACCATTGTTCAAAAGCAAGCCACAACAGTGATCCAAATCAGAATCGCCTGTTTTTTCGAATATGTATCTTCATAGCTTGCTTAACATAAAGAAATAAAATAGGAAATTGAATATATTATATTATTAATGACGACAATTTTCAAAGCATCAATTCAAAAGATATCGAATTGACATGCATCGATCCATGTAAGCTAAGATATAAGATGTTTACTCGGTTTGCTAGCACACAGTAACAATAAAGGGCACAACACACCTCAGAAAATGTTTCATACAGAGCCTGAAAGGTGAACTGTTTATCCTTATGGAAATAGTCCCTGCTCCCGTGAACTATGGAGCAGCCATGGGACTCAGCCGGCCGGCAAACGGATGTATACATACAGTGATCCGGCCTATAGTTCCAATCGCAGTCCAACCACAGTAGCAAGTCTGTAACAGGTAAACGGGACACACGTAAGTCATACAAACAAGCGATTGGACAAAAGGATTACATATATTTATATACTATATATATCAGCAACAAAAATTTAAACCACGCAGCAAGCTTCCTTCTCGTTACGGATAGGGGTTACGTGCTTTACCTTAGTCAAAAGTAGCGAGAATAGAAAAATCTGGAAACAGCTAATCTTCAGAAAGAAATTTTAATGTCAAACCCCAAAGGCTACAACGCAAAGCGATACTTAATGTTCTAGGCTTTTTTCTACGGCCTTTTGGGCGTCTCCCTAAAGAACTTGGAGATGCTCAGAAATTGCCATCTGTTAATTAAGGGTTTTTTATATAATTTTTTAAAATATCGTCCGGCTTCGCTGGAATTTTTTCATCTAAAATCGTTTATTTTAGTGCTCAAACCGACTGCTTGAGTACTTTTTAGCTCAGTTATATTACAGAAAACGAAGCTTTTTGCTGTTTTCTTGATTTCAAATCACTTTATGTTCCCCTCCCCTACTTTTGGTCTTCCCACCACTAGTGGAGTCTTTCCCACCCAATTTACGCAAAAAATACTAAACTGATCTATCAGCCTGTTTCGAGTGGCAGAATGTTCCGAAACCGCACTTTTACTTTTTTAAACGTTTTTAGTCTTCTATGCTTGTGATGTACAAACTTTACTTTTGACGTAGATATATTTCATTACATGTATATTATATGACAGGTATTAAGCATTGTCAATTTACTTTCTTAATACTTTGCTGTTAATTAAAAAATGAGTTGATTGATATTATTTAGGCGTGAATTCTGGTGTGATGTTGATGAATTTGACCAGAATGCGTTCTGCCGGGTGGACTAGACAGATGCTTCCAATTTTGAAGAATTACAAATCAGTCCTCACATGGGGTGATCAGGACATAATCAACATTGCCTTCAGTGATCGTTCAGGTGTCGTAACGAGACAACTCAATTTCCTCAATTTCTCGTACATCTCGAAATGCGTAAATTTTCCGGAAATTCTGATTTTAGCTTCAAAATCAGCATGCTCGAATTTAGCCTCCCACCAACGTTTAAGCGAAATTGGACGCAAAGCATGCTTGGTCCAAAATTTGGGTTTTCGTAAAGTCCAAGATTTTCGGTTTTTCGGACGTAACTTTCGCTAGATACATTTCCACGCCACAAAAAGGAAAGTTCGGAATTTTCCGGGTTCAATATCTTGAAATCCGTGAACTCTCCGGAAATTTCGATTTAAGTTTCGAAATCAGCGTGGTCGAATTAGCCTATGACCAACTTTTGAGTAAGAACGGAGACAAATGTATATATACTTTCCCTTGGTCACCCCCTTACCATTTCGAAAATTTCCGGGATTCGTCATTTCCGGAATCCGGGAAGTATCGGACTGCTTGCACTTCCGGGAGCACTTCAGGGCTCCCCTGCCTGTTTGCAAAATTTCACCCCGATCGGTCCAGCCAATCTCGAAATAGAGAGGGAACACATACGGCAGGAAGCAAAATAAGTAAATTAAGTGGTAGCCTTTGCTTTTTCTAGGCGAAAAAACATGGGGTGTGGGTAATAGGGGGGGAAGCCTCCACTAGTGGTGGGAAGACCAAAAGTAGGGGAGGGGAACATAAAGTGATTTGAAATCAAGAAAACAGCAAAAAGCTTCGTTCTGCAACCATAATGACTAAAAGTACTCAAGCAGTCGTTTGAGCACTAAAACAAACGATTTTAGATGAAAAAATTCCAGAAGTGGACGATATTTTAAAAAATTATATAAAAAACCCTTAATTAACAGATGGCAATTTCTTAGCATCTCCAAGTTCTTTAGGGAGACGCCCAAAAGGCCGTAGAAAAAAGCCTAGAACATTAAGTATCGCTTTGCGTTGTAGCCTTTGGGGTTTGACATTAAAATTTCTTTCTGAAGATTAGCTGTTTCCAGATTTTTCTATTCTCGCTACTTTTGACTAAGGTAAAGCACGTAACCCCTATCCGTAACGAGAAGGAAGCTTGCTGCGTGGTTTAAATTTTTGTTGCTGATATATATACGTATATATAATATATATGTAATCCTTTTGTCCAATCGCTTGTTTGTATGACTTACGTGTGTCCCGTTTACCTGTTACAGACTTGCTACTGTGGTTGGACTGCGATTGGAACTATAGGCCGGATCACTGTATGTATACATCCGTTTGCCGGCCGGCTGAGTCCCATGGCTGCTCCATAGTTCACGGGAGCAGGGACTATTTCCATAAGGATAAACAGTTCACCTTTCAGGCTCTGTATGAAACATTTTCTGAGGTGTGTTGTGCCCTTTATTGTTACTGTGTGCTAGCAAACCGAGTAAACATCTTATATCTTAGCTTACATGGATCGATGCATGTCAATTCGATATCTTTTGAATTGATGCTTTGAAAATTGTCGTCATTAATAATATAATATATTCAATTTCCTATTTTATTTCTTTATGTTAAGCAAGCTATAAGATACATATTCGAAAAAACAGGCATTCTGATTTGGATCACTGTTGTGGCTTGCTTTTGAACAATGTATTTTGACTTGTTTTTTACTTGTGTATGCTCCTTTTTCAATTTTAGCTAATTATTGTTTTTTGCAGTTGAACTTGGCTCGGATTTAGACACAGCTTCTGGTGCCATTGGAAAATCGTTACCAAACTCAGCCTTGTTCACTGCGGAATTTCAGTTTTAAAAGATCCAAGATTTACAAAAGGCAACGATCTGTTATATTTGTCAAGAACAATGTTGTGGACTGTTTTGGACCTGATGTATGGTTTTTTACTCTTTGTTTTTAATTCATGGTCGTTGTCATTGTTAAATGAAATGTTTGGTCTTTGATGTTTTTTGTATGTTTGTACAATAGAAGAAGTATCTATTTACCTATTGCCTTGCTTTGTTATAATGTTTTTGCTTTTTTGTTTCAACAGTTCAATGTCGATTGTGTCGTTCGTGCCTTACAGTGCACGTTAAGGTATATGGTTCTTTTCTGCAGTTGTATGCTTTAATGCTGCTATCTATTTATAGTTTATCTGTAGGGAATTAAAATTTCAAATTGGATAAAAATTTTGGTGAACAAATTACTGATATATTTGACGTTTTAAGCATTAAATTGAAAGTGTACTTTATAGGAGGTAGCCGAGTTTCTGTGGCCGGGTAGCTTTTACTTTGATCTGTTGGGATTTGACTCGGGTTTTTTGAAAATCATAATGATTGTAGACCGATTGTTGTTGCGAATTAACATGACTTCTAACTGACAAACTATGCAAGTGTTTATGTATGTTTATTTTTGCATATCCCTTTGTGATCTCATTATGGCAACCGACATTTTTTACCTACTGTTGTTTGTATATACTGGTTTTTCCTATGCTTAAATGAAATTTTTGTATTCTTGTTACGTGATTTTTCAGTAAACACTTTTTGATCGCGCTGTGTGTAGTTTTAGTAATTGACAGTTGTGGTGAATGGTGAAACTAGTCGTGTGAATAGAAACAATATTTCAGATTCTGAGCGGGCGTAGTAATTACCGTAGTTGCTTTCGTGTAGTTTGCCTGACCAGAAAAAGTTTAATTGCTGCTACCATAGATACTAGTTGAAGTAAAACAGTACTTGAAACCTTTAAAAATTTCATAATAGCTTTGGTTCGCTGAGTTTGCTAAGTAAATGGTAAAAGGTTTCTCGGTAATAAGGAGTTTCGAAAAGTTGAGCAAACTTCGCTACTTTTGTGATTTTCATATCGCACACACAAGTCCTATATGGAAAAAAAGTCGCAAACTTTGAATCATATGGGGTCCAGCTAGCTTAAGCCGTTTGAATTTCGTGTAATTCATATTCATGTCTACGTGAATTTACCATAGTGTTAAAGAAATAATGAAAAACGCCTGCCTGCAGTCGCTAAGGCTAAGCCTTAGCACCTAACAGTCTTTATGATTAATGCTTGTATCCGTCGTGGATCCGCCTGCTGGCCCGCGTTTGCCTCATTTTCTTGATGTGAATCTATCATAGTGTAAGACTTAAACTGCAGATTTGAAGAAAATTGTAGGGATTCGTTAAAGAACAGGCATTAGGTACCTGGAGCTTTCACTCCTAAAAAGACTCGTGTAGAAACTACAGGAATTCTTGTGGTTTTCTACAAAAGTGCCTCTGTGCGGTCAGTCACTAGCGGAGCTTCCTGTATTTTCCACAAAAGTATCTTTTGTGTTTTCTACCGGCCTCTCGAATAGTAAAAATTACACGAATTTGCTGTAGAAAGCACTAAGGAAACTAGGAGTTTCCTGTAGAAAATACTAAAGAAACCAGTAGTTTTGTTTGGCGGGGGGCAGAGTTGGAAGTGGGTCGCGGGTACCCGCGGGTCGACTTTCAGGTCAGTGGGTACCCGCGGGTCAGAGCGGGTCAAGAGCTATTTTGTTCACATCATCTTTATGCTAAATTTTGGGCTAATATCACCAGAAAATTTACAGTTTATGTTAAATTTTCAATTTTTCTTTAACTTTTGGCTCCTTTGTATGTCTTTATACATTATAATATTGTATTTATGATAAAATTATTTATTTCTATTCTGTCTTGAATCTTCAGTCAAACATATTTCAGTAATATCTCCCGGACATAGTCATTGAAATAAATATGTATTTTATTATTACGCTTCTGCATTGATTGACAAACTGTTTGCGCGAAAACAATGTTTACAGCTTACTACAACAGCCTGCAAATCTATCTTTCCGTAAAGAGGGTGAGCTGCTTACGATAAATAATTATATAATGTCAAGCTTGAAATTTCGACATAGTTCAAAGAGTGATGATCATTCCTAATTTTCTTGGTTTTAATAAAGTGTATGATATAAATGGCAGTTTGCTATCATATCCAAGTTAGGAGTGGACAGTGTTATATAAACACTACTGCGGTGGTTGCTACTCGTTTGTAAAAATAAATAACAATGAATGAACTGAACTTTCACGAAATTAGGTACTACAAGAAAATCTACTTTAAAATATAGATCTTCAAATTTTGCCTAAATACTGATTCTACTGACGGATCTTGGTCCCAACACTTTCGCGATAGCATAGCATCCTCAGAACTAACAAAAACTAAGATGAAAATCCTGTAATTAGCTGTGCACGCCAAATTTTTGTTTGAACGTTTTAATACTTCACTACGTACATTTTTAAAGTGTTAATTTTGATCGATGCATGCTATAGAGTACTTAAATATGTAAAAATGTCCAAATTTAAGAAGTAGGTCAAGTGGGTCGACGAAATTTCAGTGGATCGCGGGTCAGGGGTCCGCTGGTCGCGGGTACCCGCGGGTCACAAAATTGCGACCCACTTCAAGAACAAGAACAAGAACAAGAATTTTATTTCCAAAGTTATAAGCAACGGGAAAGACAACGCAGATTCACAATTTATTCAAGTATATAATATATATGTACCAGAGATGCAGACAGAAATACAAATGCATACATATATTTTACTTATAAACACGTAGATACTTGCACAGTATACTTTTACAGCTTTTCAATCCTTCTTTAAAATCAAGGACATTTTTGGTAAGAATAATGCGTTCAGGTAATGCATTCCAGGGACCTATTACTCGACAGGCAAAGGAAAATTTTAATAAATCAGTAGAAAACTTTGGGCATTTTAGTTTAAGCAAATGACCCCGACTTTCGTAAGGTATAGAAGCAAAGACAAAAAGCTCAGAAGGAGCGATAACAGTGTATCCGAAAATTATCTTATATAATAATACCAAATCCACAAACATGCGTTCGAGCTCTAAAGTGGTGAGACCAAGCAGTTCACACTGCGTTTTATAATTGTACTGGTTTTAAATAAATAAAAGAAGAACAGAAAGTAATTTGCACTTTTTCGATTTCCTTTATATCTTTTATTCCTATTTATTACTTTCCTTTTATTTTATTACTTCCAACTCTGGGGGAGGCAGGTGCAGGGGGGCCGCTTCCAAAATAGTTTCGGCAGGGAGCGGCCGTTACAAAACATCACCCACGGGGTGTTGAAAGACTGAAAATTTGAAAATATTCAAAAAATTTCATTCTTCTATAATTATGACCGTTGTCGCCCTTATTACTCATTTGCCTTTCAGCGTATCTCGTAGTTAAGTCTGTCGAAACGGCTGAATGGGAGAGCACAGCTAATAGAGATTAAACATAAGCACGTTAAAACTAAACAACCTTTCTTTAATAATACAAAAGCCAAGTGAAATGGTAAACAACAAAGATTGGCAAAATAGAAAAGAAATATGCAAATTAAGAAAGTTTTAGACAAGGAAGTAATAATTGCAGAATATGCAAATTAGTTTTCCGTGACATAGTTCAGTCTGTCTTCTGCTGTCGAGCGGAAGTCTCGACACACTCCCGAGCGGCAAGGTTTCGGAACATCCGTCTGGTGGCTTCGGCAGACTGTCGGAGTGGTCTCGTCTTCGGGGTAGGCTCTGCAGTTGGATCATCATTCGGTGATGGCTCTGTTTCCGTGGGCAAGGTGTCATCCATCTCAATTGGGTAGAGCAGTCGGATAGGCCGCTCCAATGATTTCCCTGAGGGTAGGCGTACCACGGCAGAACGGACATTACCATCTTGACCCGGAATCGTAGCATGAATGGAACCAAGTTGCCACTGACCACGAGGGAGATTGTCCTTGATTAGGACAATGTCGCCAATTTTGGGAATTCGATCGACGGATCCTCGATCCTTTTTGATAGACCACTTATCCCTGAGGCTCTGAAGATATTCGTTTCGCCACGAAATCCAAAATTGGTCAAGCAATTTCTGACCCTTTTTCCAGCTATCGAGCAACTGCTTCGATGATTCCACTCTAGGAATGTAGTCGGCATCTTCCAGGTCATTTGCTGACGGAAAACCTAAAACAGGACTTCCGGAAAGGAAATGACTAGGAGTTAAGATTGACTCATCTGGCTCGTTACTCACATAAACAAGCGGTCTTGAATTCAGGATAGCTTCGACTTCGGTTAGAACAGTTTCCAATTGGACATATGTCAAAGCTGCTGACTGGATGTTCTTGCGGAGACACCGCTTGACCGATCCAACCAATCGCTCATAGAAACCACCCATCCATGGAGACAACGCTGTGATAAACTGCCATTGAATTCCGTTATCGGCAGCATAGTCCAAAACGGACTTGTTGCGAACTGATTCAGTCCACAGGCGTTCCAGACTTGATTTAGTAAGCTTAAAATGCTTCGCGTTGTCCGAAATCACCTTCAGGGGCCTCCCCCTACGAGAAACAAATCGACGAAAACACAACAAAAACTGTTGTGCAGTCAAATCTTCAACTAGTTCAAGATGGATCGCTCGGACAACAGCGCAGGTGAATAGGCATACCCACACCTTCTTTCGTTGCTCATTCACTTTGACATACAGCGGGCCAAGATAGTCTACTCCAGTGTAAGAGAAAGGGCGGCACTGCTGTACTCGAAAGCTAGGCAGTGGAGGTGGGCAAGGGGGCTTATAAGAGCCACCTTCCCATCTGCGGCATATGCGACAAAGTTTCAATATGCGCTTCACCTCTTGGCGTCCATGTGGAACCCAATATTCTTGTCGAAGCTCTGACAAGGTATGCTGAAAACCAGCATGTCCGAGCCGACTATGACAGGCATCTATAAGTAGTTTGGTGAGGTGGTGTTTTCTGGGCACCAGCATAGGAAATTTTGCGTCATGCCTTAGATCGGAATTTTTCAAACGTCCTCTTAGCCGGATTAAACTATCTTCGTCAAGAACGAGATTGAGTTGAGCGACCATGTTATGGTGCTTCTTTGTAGTCAAAGCTACAATAACATCAGGGAACGCTTCAGCTTGAACAGTTCTTGTCCAATACACTTTGCAAGTTGCAATCTCTTCCGCTGTCAACGACGCAGAAGCTGGTCGTTGTTTACGGCAGCTACTGATGAATCGGAAAATCCATGCTGTGACTCGAATAAGTCTAGAAAGGGTAGAATACTTGTTCATATCCAAAAGAGGAGATGTTGCGACTGTGGTTGCGAGTGATGACGACGGATCGGTCAAATTCTCTGAATAACAGTCTGGCTCGACCAAAGTATCAATTGGCCAGCTATCTTCGTTGCTAGAAAGCCAATCAGGTCCGTTCCACCACAAAGTATTCGAACAAAGATTTGTGATAGCAGCTCCTCTAGTCGGAATGTCGGCAGGATTATCAGCTGTGGGAACATATCGAAATTCAGAAATAGCAGCAGCACGTATTTCTCGGAGGCGATTCTCTACAAATACTGGCATAAGTTTTCTCGTCTTAATCCAGTGAAGAACACATTTTGAGTCTGTCCAGAGTACTTGCTTCACAAACTGAAGCCGAGACTCTTTCGAGACAAATGACATTGCTCTCACTCCAATCAAGGTAGCCAATAACTCTAGACGAGGTAACGAAACTGGCTTCAAAGGAGCAAGTCTGGTTTTGCTGAAAATTAGTCGCGCTTTCACAGCTGTATTTCCAAAACGGAAATAAAGGCAAGCGGCATATGCCTTAGCCGATGCATCAACAAAACAATGATTCCACCTGATCTTTGTTGTGGAGACCTAGAAAGCGTGGAAATTCAAACAGAGAACCGCTACCAATATTAATTCTAAGAGCATGCCACTTTACCAAAAATTCTTCAGGCAGTTCTGCATCCCAGGAAATACGTTGACGCCACAGTTCTTGCAGTAACAATCGAAAACCAATTGTCGCTGGAGAAATTAGGCCTAGGGGATCGAAATATTGAGCAGATTGTTGCAAAACACTTCTTTTCGTGATCTTCTCAGATGAACTTTCCTTTGGCAACGCAACTCCAAGTACGTCCGTTTCTGTATTCCATTGAAGACCAAGAACTTTGACTTGACTGCCTTTAACTCTATCTTTCTCCGGAATAAACTCCATTAATTCTTTCGAATTGGAAATCCACTCTCGAAGGTTCATCGAGGCTTCACTGAATAACTGCTTAGCTTCCGTGTAGAAACATCGGGCCTCCAAAATGGATGACTTACCAACAATGACGTTGTCTACATAGGTACCGAGAAGAATTTCATCAGGGATTGCGCCGCTGCGCTGTTTCAGATGGTGAGTGATAGTCGCATTGAGCAAGAAAGGGCTTGAAATTATTCCAAAAGGAACACGGCAGAATCTTAAGATCTTCAAGTTGTCGTTGGAAACTTTCTGTTTTGGATTATGAAGCCACAGGAACCTGGTGACATCTCTGTCTGGTATTTGGAGTCCAACCTGAAGAAATGCTTTCTCAATGTCACTCACAATGGCAATAGGACTCAGGCGAAACCGTATCAACAAGCCACAAAGATCATTCAGCAGGACTGGACCTCGATACAAGCACTCATTAAGGCTCTTTTCCCCGACATCTTAGCTGATGCATCATACACTATTCGCAACTTCGTCGTAGCTTTTGATGGAGTGATCACACAATGGTGCGGGATATAGTGCTTGATGGGGCCTTCTTCTGAGCTTTCTGTGACCTCTTCGATTATTCCATTGCACAATTGCTCCTGAATGACGCTTTTATACTTATCTAGTATCTCAGGCGTGGGACCTAAGCGTTTCAAAAGAGATTTCAGACGACCAAATGATAGCTGATAGTTATCTGGTAAGTCAGGCATCATCTCTTTCCACGGCCATTTCACCTGATATCTTCCATTCAAAAACTGAACAGAAGCATTGAATTGCTGAATAGCTGCGTCATCATCCGTCGTAGAAGGACAATCCATGATTCCAATAGATTCCAATTTCCATAAATGCTCCATCTCCGAATCAGGTTGACTTGCGTTGACGGTTAGAAGCGATGATGAGCTGTCGCATTCGCCATCTACTCTTCCAGAAGCCATCCAGCCCAACTTAGTTTTCACGAGAAACAAACTTTTATCCAGGGCTATACGTTCACTTTCCACAATGTCAAAATAGTGATCATTTCCAATCAGAATATCAATCGATATTGACTCTCGCTGGTGTATTCTCGAGTCTGCTAAGTGTAGCTGCTTAAGAATGGAATGCTTCTCCATATTAAGAGGCATCTTCTGAATGGGGCAGCTAATCATCGGAACGACATTTGCTGTAATAGCTAACAAATTTCCATCCGTAGTCTTGATGTAGACATTTACCATTTTCGATGATATCCTTTTTGTATTTTCAGCTCCAAATGTGGCAATCCATATCGTATCGGTGTCCTTGGACTTCAGTTTCAGCTTCTTGAAAACTTCGGTAGTGATGTATGATCGCTGGCTACCAGTGTCAAACAAAAGTTTAGCAGCAATAAATTTATCCTTTGAACCATCGGACACTTCAGCTGAAGCAGTCTGCATTAGAACTGCTTGTCCTTGAGATAGCAACGCCGGTTGCAGGTCAGTATGGTTATGATTGGAACTCGACGGACTCGTATTAGGACTTGTACCAAACTTCTTTGGACATAAACTGCGGTGATGTTTGCCTCTACAGTGATAGCATGTACTCGGATTAGGGCATGCAAAAACTGTATGTCCCTTCCTTATACAAGCAAAACACCTATCCTTGATCTGTTGCTTCCTTGAGACAACATCTGGATATTTGCTGCACTCATCTGAAAAATGCTTGTCACCACAATACACACATTTCGGAGTTGGTTTGGCTGTTAGCAAACCTTCAGTCGTTCGAAAACCACTGACTCTTGACGGGAACTTATCCTTCTGGCTAAGCTCTTTCGTCGACTGACTCTTACTTAAGTTAGAGTTTTCACCCAACTCTCTAGCAGTGATTTCTTCTCTGAGCAATTTTCTCAACTCGGACAGCTCCCAATTCTTGCACCCATTCTTCCTATTCAAATCTATTCTCACTTCTTCAGGCAACTTAGAAAGAATCATTGGCACAAAAACTATGCCAAACTTATCTTCGGTCACACCCAGGGCCTCCAAACCCCGAATGTGTCTTTCACATTCATCATACGTCATCCTTAGCTTCGCGACTTCCTTTGTTGCCGTAGACAGCTTCAAAAACTCTTCAAAATGGGCGAAGACTACTTTCTGTTCGTTGCCAAACCGTTCTTGGATGGCATCAACAGCTGTCGAATAGTTCGCGTTGGTCACTGCAATACCACTGATAGATCTGAGAGCTTCACCTTCAAGCAAACTTCGAAGGTAGTTGAACTTATCGACTTGGCTTAGCGCATCATTACTGTGAATTGCTGACTCAAATGAATCCCAGAATTCTCTCCACTTAAGTGGATCTCCTCCGTACTTGGCTATAGTAAGCTTGGGTAGCTTCGGCCTCTGACTAGATCCATTATCGGACTTCTTTTCGGTTGCTGATTCTTCTCTCAACCTCTTCTGTCTATTGGACAACTCTGCCAGGCACGTCGCAATTCTAGCTTGCAGCTCACAAGATTCTTCTACTTCCTTATCAAGCGCATCTTCATCACATAAGCTCAAGATCTCATTATCAAGGGCTTCTAGTTTGCGCTGATAAGACTCCAACTTGTCATGAGCTACACCTAGTTCCTCTGGATTGGCTTTATTGCCCTTCTGAAACAACGCGCTGGCTTCGTTCAGACTTCTGGTCACATGACCTCTATACGCAACTCTTTGAGCCTTCAAGCTCCTAAATCGTTTGATTAGACATATTTGCTTATATCAGCAATCGTAATAAATCAAAGGGTAAAAGGTGAGTAAAGCAAGGAAAATTCAAAAAAGAATGGTTAGGTAATAGAGATAGTTAAATAGAACTCAGTTTTTTATATATATAATTTGGGGTTTCAAAAAGAAAAACAGGGGAAAGGAAAATATTAAGTTTTGTCGGTGCTTCCTCACTGAATTCGGATCGGAAACATAAAAAAGAAACTAGTAAAGACCCAATTAAAGAGCTCTCAAAAACTGAGGCTTGATACTACTTACCACCTGGATTCCCGGGTTTCGGCACCAAGTGTCGAAACGGCTATGTGGGAGAGCACAGCTAATAGGAGTAAGATTAAAGCCATGAAAACCATACAACC
>JASAND010021550.1:0-34874 GCA_030248195.1 Trissonchulus latispiculum
TGTCGCGACGAACGCGATTTAAGTGAAGAAAGTTAAAGAAGTGCTGGTGAAATGAACAAACACTATACATATAGTTATAAAAGTTCTAGACAATTGAACTACTTTAGTTATACCTTTGAAATCTGATGATAAAACGTATCTTTGAATAGAAATGGAATTTAAGATCTAAAACTATTTCCTGTGTTACATTCTGTTATGGTGCCGAAAGCCGGCTTTGCATCCAGGACTATTTGATGTTCCTATTTCTTTGGACTTTTGGTTTGCCCTTTCTATTCCGATTTTCCTGGGGAGAGGTTCCTGGGGAACAGTGGACAATTGTGGCTGGGTACTTGTGGTTCTGTGGTTGTTGGAGCCCCGATTTCCGATACCAGCTGCCCGAGTTCATTCATGTGGTCATTGGAGCCTCGATTTCCGATACCACCTGCCCGAGTTCGTTCCTGTGGTAATTGGAGCCCCGATTTCCGATACCACCTGCCCGAGCTCGCTATGGCTGAATACCGACTACCTTTGCTGAAGGCCAAGCGAACGGCCTTCCGAAATCATGCTACAAAGTTTAAAGATGAAGCCGATGAATTGCCTTCAAGAGATGACCCGAACGATGCCGAACAGCTCTCAACCCTCAGAGAAAACCTTCTTGATTTGCACCAAAGAATCGAAAATGCCGACCAAGAAATGTTTGCTGTTCTTCCAGATGAAGAAATCGAAGATGAGGTAAACCAGTCAGTGGAATTCCAGGTACAGATCAATGATTGCATAATTCAAATAGGCAACAGAATAAGAAAATATGAAAGACAAGAGCTACGAAGTGTAGACAGAAACAGTGTACAACAAGCAGGCCTACTAGAAAATACCACACCCAACTCATAAAAAGGCTCTGCTAAATTGCCAAAACTGACAATTTCGAAGTTTGATGGGCGTCCACTAAAATGGAGAGAGTTTTGGGATTCGTTCGACTCGGCAATAAATCAAAATTCAACTCTCACTGACGTAGAAGATATCCGGATGTCGACTCGAGAAGAGCGAAACTAAAAGATCGATGTTTCAGATGTTCTAGAACCGGACATCAATCAACGACCTGTCCTCGACCGATTCCATGCTACTATTGTCACGGACAACACCATCGCAGCATATGCCCGACGAAGTTTGACACCAGTAAAGTAACTAAAGCTCTGACGACAGCATGTGCCGACATAGAAGATCAGGATACGGCGGTGGAGTCGGCAATGGTTTCTCCTAACCAGCATGTTCACATGCAAACTGCCCGTGTTCGTGTGTGCTCAACAGATAACAACCGTGAAGCAGAGATTCGACTCCTCATGGACACAGGTAGCCAGCGATCATATGTAACAAAGGAGTTAGTGCAGCAACTGCGATTAAAGGTGGAAGACAAGGAAACGATATGGGTTGGAACGTTTGGATCAAACGATATGAAGAAGATGAATCTTCCAGTGGTACAACTGAAATTGCAACTTACAGATGGCACATTTTTTCAACTTACAGCCAACGAAGTTCCGACCATCACGTGTCCAGTTCAGCGATCACCAATCCACCTGGAGGACAAGTCGGTGTTCGACGGTCTTCTACTAGCCGATTCACTGCCGGAGAAGCAAGAAACAGTTCGAATCGATTTGCTCCTGGGCAACGAATACTATTTCGACTTAGTTCAGCCTGAACGAATAGAGATTGGCGAAAATCTAGTTCTACTACGCTCTAAACTTGGCTGGATCATTTCAGGCAGATCTAACCGACGATCAGAAGAACCTGCAACTCTTTCCTTGTTGGCTCTTGACAAACCAAAGGCGATGCCTCATTTCATTGATCATCAGCTTGAAAGATTTTGGCGCCTAGATGCTATTGGGATTTCTGACGATGGCCAGACGAACGACGACGATGACGCGGTAGATATCTTCAATAAAACTGTCAAATTCACAGATGGTCGATACGAAGTTACATGGCCGTGGAAGGACAGAAACCCAGAATTGTCAGACACCTTTCAGAAACGACTGCAGTTGTTCCCTGATATCCGACAACGCTACAGTGATACAATTCAGACATAGTTGAACCTTGGTATCATCGAAGAGATAGAGGCTCAACATCAAGACGGTCCTAGGATATATTATATTCCTCACCATTGTGTCATAAATATGGACAGACCGACTACAAAGCTAAGAGTCGTTTACGACGCGTCTGCTAAGGTTGGCTACCGAAAGAAAAGCTTGAATGAATGCCTATACCGAGGTCCAGTACTGCTTCAAAACTTATGTGGCCTACTCCTGCGATTTCGTCTTTGCGAAGTTGCTGTCATCAGCGACATAGAAAAGGCGTTGCTGCAGGTCGGCCTACAAATACCGGACAGGGATGTCACCCGATTTTTATGGTTTAAGGATCCTTGCAAAGATGCGACAAAGGAGAATTTGGAAGTGTATCGATTCAAGCGGATCCCTTTTGGTGTCATCAGTAGCCCGTTTCTGTTGGGTGCCACCATAGAGCATCATCTACGAAGTATTGGCAGCCGAGTAGCCATGAATATACTAAAGAATGTTTATGTCGACAACGTATTTGGCTTTTTGATGACTCAAGGGGAAGCTAAAACCTACTACAAGGAAGCGAAAGAATTATTCAAGTCCGCCTCAATGAATCTTCGCGAATGGATGTCTAACTCGACTGAACTCGTGAATAGTTTACCAGAGGCAGACAAAGCATCAGAAACGATGGTGAAAGTCTTGGGATTGTCCTTGGATTCGATTAAGGATATAATCTGCCTTCTTATAAAGAACAAAGCGGTGGAGAAAACCGAGAAAGCCACAAAGCGAATGATCACCCAAAAGATTGCAAGCATTTACGATCCTTTGGGGTACTTCAGTCCGATAGTGATAAAGGCTAAGATTTTGATGCAACAACTTTGGAAAGAAAAGTTGTCCTGGGACGACGAGCTTCCCCCTGCACTTTGTGAAGACTGGAACAGATGGTCCGAAGACTTCATCAACATATCGGATATACAAATGAAAAGGAAAACAGATATTGAAGACAACTATGTGGAGTTGCACTGCTTCTGTGATGCATCGGCCAAGGCTTATGCTGCGTGTATCTACATTGTGTCTGGAACGGAACGCCGTACATCGAATCTGTTATTCACGAAAACCCGCCTTGCACCTCTGAAGGAAGTCTCTCTGCCAAGACTTGAGTTATTGGCGATGCTGATTGGCATTAGAAGCCTAAAATTTGTGAAACAAGAAATTCGAAGAGATCTGAATAGAATGATTCTTTGGAGTGATTCAAAGTGCTGTCTTCATTGGATCCAAAGCAGAAGAATGCAGCCTGTGTTTGTACAGAATCGTTTGGAAGAAATCAGAGGTTTACCAGAAGTTGAGTTCCATTACGTCCCGACAGACCAGAATCCTGCAGACTGGCCAACAAGAGGAAAACCTGCCAGTGAAGTGAAGGAATCCGACTTTTGGTGGCACGGGCCGGATTGGCTTGTACGAGCATACGCCGTTTGGCCCTGTCAAAATCTGAAAGATTATGCTTGCAACTACGCTGATCAATCTACCGACGATCCCTGCACGACCGTTGAGATAGCAAATGCCGTCTGCCTGACAGAACCCTTAGTCATCGACCCCGAAAAGTTTGGCACTTTGACGAAGTTGCTTCGCGTAACTGCATGGGTGTTGAGATTCCGGAACAAGCTGACGAATCGAAGCACAATTTCTGGATCTCTGCTGGCAGCTGAAATGCGCGGTGCAAGAAGACATTGGGAGTCACTTACACAGAGAAGACATTTTAAAGAATCTTTCGAAGTACTCAAAGGAGAAACTAACAGAACCAATAATTTCGTGAAAAAGTTGCGGCTTTTTATAGATGACGATGGTCTGCTACGGTGTGGAGGACGAATAGCAAATTCTCGACTTTCTACTGAGGCAAAGTTTCCAAAGTTATTGCCGAAAGGAGATGTTTTCTCTACTATGATAGTGGAGGATTGTCACAGAAGAGTTGGCCACTCCGGTGTGAACCACACATTAGCAGAACTACGAAATGAGTATTGGATTCCACACGGCAGAGCTGTCGTCAAGTCAATTCTGAGGAGATACCTGGTGTGTCGACGATGGGAAGGTGGACCGTACAGATATCCAACAGTACCACAACTGCCATCGTTTCGACTTGAAGAAAGTCCCGCCTTTACCTATACAGGAATTGATTATTTGGGCCCGCTTTATGTATTTCAGTCACAGTTGACGAAGGTATGGGTTTGCCTGTTCACGTGTGCTGTGACAAGAGCTATCCACCTCGAGGTCGTCGAAGATATGGGCACAGAACAGTTTTTGCTGTGCGTAACAAGATTTGTATCTCGTCGTGGAAAACCGTCAAAGTTTATCTCAGACAATGCCAGAACCTTCAAACTGGGAGATAAGACTCTGCAAAAGGTCTGGACTCAAGAAGATAATGATCTAACCACCGAAAGCTACTTCAGTTCCGAAGGTATTGATTGGCTATTCTTGCCTGAATATTCGCCGTGGATGGGTGGATTTTATGAAAGGCTTGTGGGAGTAGTGAAGACATGTTTGAAGAAGACTGTCTGCAACCGACGTCTGTCACTGACACAGCTTTGGACCGTGATCACTGAAGTGGAAGCGATTGTAATTCAAGGCCACTAACAGTTGTTCCGAGCGAAGACTTTGCAGAAAAAGTACTAACACCTGCCGATTTTATGACTCCTCTTGGAAGTACTGGAATACCGGATATTCCTGATCTTGACGACTACAGACCCAGAAACCTCAGTTCAGCTGAACACCTTTTACAAAGGTGGCAGAAGGGACAAAATCTTCTTCATACCTTCTGGGGCTTGTGGCGAAATGAGTACTTGCTTAGCCTACGAGAACGAGACGATAGAAATCGTCGATGTAAAGAAACCGACGCTTTTCCCGAAGTTGACGACGTGGTTTTGGTAAAAGAAAAGGGTCAGAAAAGAGGTCAGTGGAAATTGGGCAGAATAAAGGAATTGATTGTTAGCCGGGATGGTCAAACCAGGTCTGCCATTGTACAAGTCCGAGGCGGTCGAACAATCCAACGACCCTTGAAACTGTTGTACCCGCTAGAAACGAGACATGGAGAAACAGGAAATGACGGAAGGATGACGGTGGATATTGCCGAACAGGATAAAGATGATAACAGCCTTTTGGCTGCCGGATCGCCTTCTAAACATCCTTCCAGGACCTCTAGCGAAGGTGTTCCTGTCCCTCACCTCGAGAAAGGTCCACCTTCTAGGGGCATTCCTACACCAGGAATCGAGGACGGTATCCAAGACCCTGATTCCCGGTTCGACAGTACTGTGGATTTGGGGGCCGGTCATAGCGGTTCAGGTTCCGGGTCCTCTGGGGTTGCACGGGGACCTACAAAGGGTGGCGCCAAATCCAAAGGGGCGTCTGGAGGCGATGGGAGCTCCGCATGTTTGGATCCTGACCTTTCAAAACCCATATCCAATGGTCGCTCTGCAAATAGACGAAAGGCCGCAGAGAAAGCTAGGAAACGGATTAATGACCTTGCGCTTTGGGAGTGTCGTGACGAACGCGATTTAAGTGAAGAAAGTTAAAGAAGTGCTGGTGAAATGAACAAACACTATACATATAGTTATAAAAGTTCTAGACAATTGAACTACTTTAGTTATACCTTTGAAATCTGATGATAAAACGTATCTTTGAATAGAAATGGAATTTAAGATCTAAAACTATTTCCTGTGTTACATTCTGTTACTAGCTAAATATATTTGTAAGACTAGGAAATGCCATTTGGCAAACTCCAGCATCAGTTTTCTTTAATATCTTACTGGAGAAATAAACAATGATTTGATAATAATTAAGGTAGAGTTACAACGGAAGATTAAAGCAAATTGTCATTCCTGTCAGCCTTAAAGCTAAACAATCCAATAAACGTAAACTTAATCAGAACTCCTTGGAGGCTCTGTTATTTGCTAAAGTCTGACCAAAAAATCTTGGAACCGAAATGTAAGCGGCTGTCCTGAGTTGTCATTTGAAGGAAGCCTATATAACGTATATATTTTTCGAATCCTCAGGAACCCGAGATTTCGAAAATCCGGAAAATCGGAAATTCCAGATTTCATTCACGGAAAATCTACAATTTTTAATTTTTCGCCCAATTTTTATCGCAATCAAAATTTTGTTTCGATGGTCGAATAGAGCTGCTCCCGCTACACATTTTTGCTCTCAGAAGCTTTTCACGAAAATGCACCCAATTTCCGGAATTCCAGGATTTCAAAATTTCCGATTCAAATTCAAAAATTTTAAAACTTTTTCTCCAATCTTCTGATAGAATCAATGTCCAAAAATGCACCAAATTCCCGGAATTCACAATTCCGGATTTCATTCTAGCTTGGAAATTTTTCTTGAATTCCGAAAAGTGGGCTCATTTCTGCGAGTTGGCTCTATTAGAAACTTTGCTCAGCTCATCAAGAGCTTTGGAATGATATCCATATTGAGGGGTATTGAAGAAAATTTCTAAAATCCGGAAAATCCGGTTTTTGCAAATTCCGGGAATTAAGTGCATTTTCAAGAGTTTGTTCTATTACAAAAGTTGTTCCGCTTGATGAGAGCTTTCGAATGATATTTCATCTTGTGGGTATTGGTAAAAATTTTTAAAATTCGGAAATTTTGAAATCCTGGAATTCCGGAAATTGGGTGCATTTTCGTGTAAACCTTCTAGGAGCAAAAATTTGAGCGGGAGCATCTCTATTCGATTATAAAAACAAAATTTTGTTTGCGATAAAAACCAAAAATTTTAAATTTTCTGTCAATGAAACCCGAAATTCCGGATTTTTCCGGATTTTCGAAATCTCGGGTTCCTGAGGATTGTAAAAATATATACATTATATTGGCTACCTTTAAATGATAACTCAGGACAGCCGCTCACATTACGGTTCCAAGGTTTTTTGGTCAGACTTTAGTTTTTACTTTACTTTAGTTTAAGTAGAAATGTTAGAACTGATTACGAAAATTTTATGTTCATTTGGGACGGTCCACTCTCCTATCGGAGACAGGAGTTGTTGTGTGCAGACCATACATGTGTTTAGAGGGGGGGTGGGGGTTTCCACCCGCAGACCTGATCCTTACCTCTCGCAGAGGGGTCCTTCACACCCCCCACAATCCTGGTTTTTTGGGCAAAAAACTAGAATAATCCTGTTTTCCGGCGGCCGCCGGTTCACCCCCGCCCCCAACAAAGCTTCCCCTCCTGCACATGTCTGGTGCAGACATGTACAGGAGGGGAAGTTTTTTTTGGGGGGGGGATGAACCGGCTGTCTAAAACCGAATTTTTCGGTGGTTTTTCGCTTTTTTTGCCCAAAACCTGGAAGAATCGGTATTCTGGTGGTGGGTGAGAACTAGGTTGGGAGGGGGGTGAAATCCCCACCCCAAACCCTCCAATCCCCACCCCCAAACCCCTCCAAGCACATGTATGTTTGTGTGGCGTCGCCAGCAACGATGTTAGGATTTGATTCATTATTGCGCTTATGTTCGACTATTACATAATGGTAGCTAAAACTGGAGTAGGAAACAGTTGTTTTTGCCCTGGTTATGGTTGCGGCACTGAATTCATACACTTTTCTCGATTGAAGGGATTAACACGTACAAAATGGCAGGCATTGAGAAATCTTTACCAGTCGTCTGAAGTAGTTAAAAAGGTTTGACTTCAAAACGTAGTTTCTTAGACGATCATATACCTATGTTACTGAGAAATCAAAATTAGGTACATACATTTTGGTTTGCACTCAAAATATGTTTCAGCATATATGTAGTCGTACAGTCGTAAACCTGAAAATGTTTTATGTTTTATATGTTGATGAATGTTATGAAAATGTTTTATATGCTAATTTTTCTTTTTTTTGTTCTAACACCTGCCCATTTTGGGTGAGCGGACGAGACGCAGTGTACTTGGGATCTCGTATGTGTAAAATTTCAATAATTAAGGGGGGGTCGCTTTGGGTCAAAATCGATAGTCACGGATTTCGCTCATTTTCACACACAATATAGGTACATATGTTCTCAAAAGCAAGACAATACAACTGAAATCAAACTGTGGCAGAGATATTCAGCTAAAAAGTTGCAAAACTTGAAAATCACTGTGAATTGCATTCCAGGGTCATGTTGAGACAGAATTGCGGCGAAATTTGGGTCAACTAATATGGCAAATTAATTCTGTGGGTTGGCTAATATTTTAATACTAAAACGACTCCGACGTTGTTCACATTAAGGTACACTGAGCGAAATACTCCTAATTTTGACTTAGACGATTAGCCAATCAGATGTTTTTAGTTCAAACGCATATAAACACATGACAACTGTTTTAACCGTGACCCCTCCCGAGATTTCGGCCTTAATGTGCCGAGCATCTGACTGGCCATTTGCACTAAGGAAGAGTGCGGTGTCGCACTCATTCTATCACTTAATCTTGCTATAAGCTATATATTATTACAAAATATGCTTGCTGGGGTCTCCGCACTCCGCAGCACCAACTTGCAATTGCCCATTGTTTACGCAGAACAACTAAATATATCTTTAAGAAACGTATATTCGTGGGTTTTCGTACTAAACTCTGAGGAAACACAAAAGGCTCTAAGGAGATAACAATTGTTTGACAGGCGGATCTTTCGATCTTCTCTTTTTCGGCTATACCTTCGCAAATTCTGAACTTCTTTATCTTAAATCTTCTTCGAAAAGTTCGAATCTTCTTTTTCGCTTAACTTTCGCAAATATTCTAATTGTTCCTTTTTTGAATCCTTTTCTACTGTTGGCTATTTTGCTGTTGTAGATTCTACTCCGAACATGACGGCAACATTTGTCGGGAAATGTTGGGTAAAATCCGTTGTCCAACTCTCATAATTCACGGTGCCAAGGACCCCATAGTGCCGAACGAGCATCCAAATTATCTGAAGAAGAATATCGCGAACAGTCGGTTAGTTCTTAACGGGTTCTCTTTCAGTTGCAATTAATTATTCCATTTCTGGATATGCGGTCTACGCTGTAAATCTTTCAAGGCTCCATTTTTAAGCATAGGCTCAGGCTAATTAATTAAGCCAATTAGGAGTTGAAAAATTTTTTACCTCGCATAGGCATGCCTATCCGAGGATACCTCCGATAGGCACTCCCACCTGCATACGCAACTAGTATTAGTATTAGCAAGAGTACATAATAACTAAGAGTGTGACAAGCGCAGCACTCCTAACTATCAGGCTGGGGACATCATCTGCACGATAACGGCCTTCCCCCCCACAAATCAGACCCCAGTGACCCCCCCCCCACAAAACAGACCCTAGTCAACCACCACCGCCCCACAAAACAGACCCCAGTGGATTTGACCCCTCCCCCCACAAATCAGACGCTAGTGAAACCCCCACCCCCCCCAAAATGGACCCTAGTGAAATGACCCCCCCCCCCCACAAAATGGACCCTAGTGAAAGGACCCCCCCCCACAAAAAGGACCCTAGTGAAATCCACTAGGGTGTGTTTTGTGGGGGGGGGGTCACTGGGGTCTGATTTGTGGGGGGTAGGCCGTTATCGTGCAGATGATGTCCCCAGCCTGATAGCTAAGAGTGCACGCTTGTCACACTCTTAGTTATTATGTACTCTTGGTATTAGTATTATTGATTTCCCACCCAAAAACAAAAAAAACAAGCAAAGAAAAAACAAAATAAAAACAAAACAATTCTGGCAAATATTAAATATTTCCTAAAACAGTATGCACTGCAGAAGGATGGAAGGAAGAGGGAGTTAGGGGTGGGCCGATTCACCGGCTACTAATCCCCGCCCCTAAGATATGTATGAAAAGACGTGTTTGCGAGTCGACTTTTGAAAACTCTTAAATTTTCAGAATTAACAATATCCGATTCTAAATCATTCCATATCGGAACAATACGAATTGCGAAATCCTAGTTTGTTCTAGTCACTGATAACTTAAATTGGTGACCTCTGGTATTTGTCATAATACTAATCTGAGATAATGTTGAACATATCTCGCATAGGCATTAATGTATAAGTATATATGTTGGCTGATGGCTCGACAGGCGCAAAAGACCTACCTCCTACCTACGTATCTATTAGCAAGAGTGTGTAACTTCTAGCATTCTCTATGTTATCAGCCTGCGAGCCATGCTCTGCGCGCTAATGGCCTCCTCCCACAAATCAGTACCTAGTACGCAATTGCGTATGTTCACTCGTTTCTACAATAAGCCTTCTATCGGGACCCTCCTCGCAAAGGTGACCTATCATTCGAGATTGTTGAACGATCTCGAACATGCCCCACAAACATGTATGCTCACTTCAAACGAATTCGCACGCTATCTTTGCGTTCTAAAGCTCGAAGCAGACACAAACTAGACGCAGCGCAGGAGTTGTGTTTTCGAGCTTTGACACGTAAAGATGCGGCGATGAAACAGAAACGTGTACTGGGTACACATTTGTGGAAGGTCAGCCGTTAGCGTGCAGAGCATGTACCTACAGCTGACAACAGAGAAGCTACCAGCTGTCACAACTCACACTCTTATATATAGGATCCTTTGCGCTTTTTCTCCAGCGCTAACTTTTGATATTTGTGACCAATAACTTTGAAATTTGGTGTGGTTGCATACTGGAGGCTGATGAATTCAAAAATTCAAAAAAATTTTAAAAAACTTTAAAAAATTTAAAATTTTAGTTTGGTAAGGAGGACCAAGGTGAACCAAAAGATTTTTTGAAAACAATTTTGCCGAAAACTTGCATACAAGGGTTTTCCGGGGCGCTGAGCACGAATCTGAAATCCGTTTTTCGATTCAGCTTTTTGTTAGCTCAGTATAAGCTTACATGTTAAGTTTACAGCTTTAGCTTTGAGCTAACAAAAAGCTGAATCGAAAAACGGATTTCAGATGCGTGCTGAGCGATCCGGAAAACCCCTGTGCAGTGGTCCAGAGGGAAGTGGATAGCCTTCGGATTAAACACCACTCATAACGTAGGCTTTAATTCAACAACAATGTTCAGAAAGGCACGTATTGATTTTAATCTGAACTAATCAAACTGCCTCTTTCAGTACCGGTACAGAATTCATTACTTTTTAAATCCTTTTTAAGTAAAACATAGTATGACTTATTTCACTTTCAATCTCACTATCACCTATCACCTATCACCGCTATCACCCACATTACATCTCCCCAGGGCTTAAAGCACGAGCCCCGACGAGTGCCAGTGGAAAAAGGAAAAAGAAAAAAAGGAATTTTTAAGGGGATGGGGATGCACAGTTGTCAATTATATATATTAAGTCAGTAACAATAAAATAAATATATATATATATATATATATATATATATATATATATATATATATATAAGTAGAATCAAAATAAAAAGTAAGCTCAAAATAAGGGGCTTGGGGTAGGGAAAATAGCTTCGAATTTAATAAAGCATTATTCTTTTTGAGAGATTGGAACAGGGGAGGGAGAAGGGAATGACACAACCCACCAAGGTTCCGGTCATATAGTATGCCAGCTTCGTAGGGCTATCTCGGGTACGGTGGGGCTACCCCAGCAACCTATACGAGCGCCCTATGGGGGGAAGGAGAGAGGGGGTCACCTAGGCTACGCGGTCGAACCCTAGGCTCAAAGGCGGTCTCGGACGTATTTTTAATGGGAAAAGGTGGGAAAAATTTCGGAAAGGGACTAGAAAATGGGTATTGGCTCACATACATACAGACCACATTTATACCCCATCACGCCCGTTAGGGCCTACGGTACACTCATACACACATTCATACAAAGGAACAGACATACAAGCCAATGCCCGACGGTATGTTTTACCGTAAAAAAGAGTGAACTGAAAAGGGAAGGGATTCGAGAACAGAAAAGACACTACATCCGAGACATACGTTTGCCCCTCTGCGCAAATTGACCTACTTCGCGACAGTCAGGGGAAAAAGACCCTAGCGGCCCTACTTTGTCCGGACTGGGAGAGGAGAACAAAGCTGGCAAAATATATGAACTACCCCACATAGACCACATAGAATCGAAAGAAAGTGGCAAGAAAGCGAGGGCGGGATTTTTGTCGGTCATAATCTCTCAAAAAGAGGCGCTTCTTTTAAGTGAAAGGTAAAAAGGAAAAGGGTGGGAAAACGGAATTTGGTTGAGCTTAAAATAGGTTTTTGGTTTGATTAAAGCACAAAAACAATACAAATGGCAGTAAATACGTACGTAATAAATTTAGGTTAGAGAAATATGAGGTTTTTGAAGATACGATAAGAAGATTGAATTTAAAATGTTAAAAGTGAATCCTTTTGGAATGTAAAATGGAATGAATTTTTAAAATGTTAAAGCACCGTACTGAACATATTATGCTATACATGACAAGATGAAAAATAGACTATGACAATATAAAAAATTAACAAGTAACAAAATTTTATATATAGTTTCAAAATACCACCAAATTTGTTCTTCTTAGAATGATCAGAGTTGGAGTGACGGAAGGAGAAGGATCATTGACTACCCATCATAGTTCAGCTGTGGGGACAGGGACCATAACAGTGTCCAAATAGCACTGGCAAAAAGGAGTTGGCGCCATAATAGATCCAGTAATAGCATAGTAGAAATATAATCAGAGTAGTCCAGAAAATTGGGTCCAAAATCCAGGGGCGGAGTGACGTTTGCGCCATATGGGGACTGTTGGGGACAATACCACATCCAGAAGGAAAGCTGTCGATGGGCCGGAGTAGGGAAGGGACGGATCATGGATAGCCACAAATGTCCAACGGTGTTGGTTAGGGATTCGCCAGAATGGAGGGTAAGATGTTAGTAGGAAGGATGGGACGGAAGGGCAGGGAGGGACGGAAGGGCAGGAGGGACGGAAGGGCGGGAGGACGATGGACGGGGGAGGGATCGGCCTACCAGCCGCGGAGGACCGGGGAACGGGGATCGATCGGGAGGGGTTCGTTCGCCAACTGGGCGAAAGCAGGGTTGTAGTGGGTTATACCTGCCGCCGGGCAGTATACATCCTTGGACCTGGGATTAGGGTGGGTACCGGCCATGAAGACACTATGGCGGTTAATACCCATGACGAGGGGAGCTGCACGGAGACTGGCCGGAGGATTGCGGTCGTCAAAGAAAGGTGGGTGGGACTGGCCACGACGACGCCGTTCCGCCATGGCTCGGATTCGCTGTCGGAGGATGTCCTGGAAGGCGGAGAATTGGGCTTGGGTCAGAGGTTCGCGGGTCTTGGGGTCTAGGAACAAATCGTCTAGGCCACCTTGTAGGAACCAGAGGAGGACTTCCAGCCAGATCCGTCCGGCGACGTTATGACCGGTCCACACGGCAGGGTTGTAGGGGTCCGGGTAGACGTCCGGGTCCATTTCTCCGATGGACGCGGCAGGTTGGCCGTTGATGAGGGGGGCCAGGACTCCAGTACCCCAGAGAGGGTCATCCGAGGACTCAGCAAAGAGGTGGGTGGGGTAGGTGACGAGATGGATTCTCGTACAGGAGTTCGAAGGCTATGCGGACCATAGCCCGGATGTTGAGGCCACCTGCCCAGTTGGCCTTCAGGGTCTCTGGGGACGAGTTCAGCATTTGGGACACTTGGGTTTTTCCGGGTGGTGGACCGGGAACGATGCTCAGTTGGCGCAGGAGGGGCTACCCCTCGCTGAGCTGCCGCCAACTGAGCCTCTAGACTAGCGGCTTGGGTTGGCCGCTGGACTTCTGCTACAATCCCAATGGAAGTGGACGAGGCCGCCAAACGACGTCCTGAGGCGGTCTCGGCTGGCTGGCGGGGACCAGATCAAACAGACGCTGATCCGGACAGCTGAGGGGGTGGGGACAACCATTCCCCGATGGGGGGGATAAGCGGTCTGAGACCAGGACCACCGCTCACTCCAGGATGTCTGGAAGTACTATATCTCTGTGGCACGTCAATTCTGGATTAGGGTGAGCAGACGTTCAGCTCTGAGTCTGCTGCTGGCGGGGACCTAGGGCGCGGTCTGGGTTGGGGCGGAGGCGGGGGAGGGGGCGTGCTCGCAGCCTGAGCACGACTGGAACCGGAGGCAGCGCTCGCGCCAGATTGGGCACTGCCGGAAGTATCGCAGCGCTCCCGGGAGCGTTGTCGGATTCGGACTTGGGCAGGGAGAGGGGGCGGGGTTTGCTGTCGACGGTGACGGTTGGAGGGGTCCGAGGGGTAGGGTCGGCCGTGGCGCGCAGCCGTCACCCGTTGCCAGTCATTCTCGGCCCATGGGAGTTGGGGGTAGTGCCACTGAGACCACTGACAAATAAACCGGAGAAAGGGAAAGAACACTGCTTCGCGAAGGATATGGGGAGGTGGGACAGGGGGGGTCAAGGTCCAAATCAAGGGACCAAAGGGGGGACGGGCCAGGGGGCCGGTCGTTCGACAGGACCGACATACATGATCTCCTCATAAATGGCGGTTTGCTCCTGACGCTGACATCGGGAGGGGCGTGCGTCTAGAGCGATAAATTCCAGGGCTGGGTAGAGGGGGCCGGCACCCAGACGACGATGCTGGACGACGTCTTGGGTACCTCGGGGGCCGTAGGATGCCGTGGGTGCCAGTTGGAGGGCCATTTGAAGGTCACAGATATTGACTTGCCGGGCTGCCCGGTGAGCCAGTGTAGCATGGGTATAGACATCGTGTACAGCATACACGATGTGCTGGATGTGGGGGAGAGGGTCCATACCATGGGCGCAACAGGTCTGTTCCTTAGGATTGGGGAAGTGGTGCTCCGACATTAGGCGGGACAGATGGGACGGCGGTCCGCGCAAAAAGCCTGCTCAATCGGTAGCCTGGCTGGGCCAAGTAGGCATTTCACGGACCACTTGGGGGTTTTGGGGAGCTGCAACGCGTCTCAAACGGGCTACCCACTCGAGAAACTCTTGCAGCTCAACCATATTCATGTGAAGGTGGGGTATGCCAAAACACCCTGATAACCGCCGAGCATCCCCTGAGGCTCCATGGGTAATCAGGCATCAGGCGGGGTAGAGGAGTTCTGGGGTCCTTCGTCAAAATACTCCTCAGCAAACACCATATCTATGGACTTAGCTTTCCGCAATTTAACCGGGGGGGGGCGTAGGTTTTGCGATATGAATGGGGAATGTCAGGTGCTGCCGCCAGCACTGGGGAAACAAACCCGGCTGGGCCAGGTTGTTGGGATGTTTGGGGGGAGGCATGGGCCTCTTTGTACGCTTGGGAATTAGTTGACCGGTAAGAAGCGGTGGAGGCATGACTGTAGGTAGGGGATTGTGCCAACTCTGGTGTCGGGAATTGGCACACTTGAGGGCGGAGGGAGAATGGGTTGGCTACGCCGGGGGAGGCAGTCGCGACTGGGGGTGTCTGCACCGCCTGCGCCGCCGCTGTTGCCTGGGCTTGGGATACTGCACCTTGTATCCCGTTGTCAGGGTTGGCTGCGGGGGAAGGGGTGTCAGCCGGCGGAGTACCAGCTGGGCGGGACGGCGGTCTGAGCTGGGCGGGACGGCGGTCTGCCGCCATCCGACAAGACTGAACCGGGACTAGGGACTGGAGGGTGTTCTGTGTACCATACAATAGGGTTCACAAGTAGAAATTCAGTCACAGGGGGTCGGGACGGGGTCTCCGCGGACAGGCCCGCAGGAAATTGTTGAGGACCGGGTTCAGGGACGGGCTGGGTATTGGGGAGGGTTTGAGAGCCGGGCTGCCCAGTCTCTCTTGTGGGGGAATTCTGGCTCATCCGTAGCACCGGATTCCAAAAGGCTTGGTCGAGTTCGGAAAACTGGTCAAGGCTGTTGACGTCCAAGGGCTGAGGAGGATCAGGTCGTCGTATTCGGTGCCAAACAAATCCTTCGCGGAAATTGGTCGAGTTTCTCCGGCTCATACAAAAGCCAGAGACCAGCACCGAATTGAGCAAGAATCAACCTCAGTGTCTACTAAGGCACTGAAGTTGCACGGAAGCACCAGCTCTGAAACATACAAAGAGCAGTGCACACACAGACAGAAAAAAATGAAAAATCGCGGCGGGGGGTGTGGGTGTGCTCCCAAGGGGGAACAGGGAGTGTGCTGGAGTGCGGAATGTACCGGACAAGTTTTACAATAATAACAATAGGGGAGGGGGGTTACTTTTTATGGGTGAACTACAGAAGGGGCAACGAAAAACCCAGGGCAAGGGGAAGGACAGGACAGAATTTTGGGATAAGGACAGGAGGGATAAAGTTTGAAATTTCAACCCGAACGCGTTGAAATTCACCAAACAGGGTATGTAGGGTGGGCCGTGCCCCATTCAAGCAGATTGGCCTCATTTCGACCATATCTGAAAAGAAAACCATAAAACAGGACATGGTATACAGGTACATACGAGGGATCGGCCGGACCTTACGGTACGGTACTAGGGTACGAGGTACTACTTACCTGCAGTTTTTGCCTGTACGTATGTAACATACAAGCAAAACAAACAAACCGGAGGGAAAAACGACAAAGATGGGATGCACAGTTGCCAATTATATATATAAAGTCAGTAACAAACAAATACGTATATATATATATATATATGTAGAATCAAAATACAAAAATAAGCTCAAAATAAGGGGCTTGGGATGGAGAAAGAAGCCTTGAATTTATTAAAGCATTATTCTTTTTGAGAGATTGGAATAGGGAAGGGAGAAGGGAATGCCACAACCCACCAAGGTTCCGGTCATATAGTATGCCAGCTTCGTAGGGCTATCTCAGGTACGGTGGGGCTACCCCAGCAACCTATACGAGCGTCCTATGGGGGGAAGGAGGGAGGGGGTCACCTAGGCTACGCGGTCGAACCCTAGGCTCAAAGGCGGTCTCGGACGTATTTTTGATGGGAAAAGGTGGGAAAAATTTCGGAAAGGGACTAGAAAATGGGTATTGGCTCACATACATACAGACCACATTTATACCCCATCACGCCCGTTAGGGCCTACGGTACACTCATACACACGTTTACACAGAAAAACAAACATACAAGCCAATGCCCGACGGTATGTTTTACCGTAAAAAGGAGGAGGGGAAGGGGAAGGGATTCAGAAACAGAAAAGATTCTACGTCCGAAACGGAAATTTGCCCCTCTGCGCAAATTGACCTACTTCGCGACAGTCAGGGGAAGAAGACCCTAGCGGCCCTACTTTGTTCGGACTGGGAGAGAGGAACAAAACTGGCAAAATATATGGACTACCCCACATAAAAGCGAAAGAAAGTGGCAATAAAGGGAGGGTGGAATTTTGGTCAAAATAATCTCTCAAAAAGAGGCGCTTTCGTTAAAGTGAAAGGTAAAAGGGAAAAAAGGATGGGGAAAAATGGATTTGGTTGAGCTTAAATAGGTTTTTGGTTTTGATTAAAGCAACAAGAACAAAAAAACAAATGCAAAATTACAAAAATACACGTAAGTATATAAGGCAACAAAAATAATACTGAGCAAAACACAAATGGCAGTAACTACATACGTAATAATTTTATGGTAGAAAATATAACGTTTTTGGAAATTCCGAGAAGATAAAATGTTAGTTTTAAAATAATTTCAAAGAATGTTAGTTTTTTAAAAGAAAATCCAATGAATTTAAAATGTTAAGAGTGAATCCTTTTGGAATGTAAAATGGAATGAATTTTTAAAATATTAAAACACCGAACTGAACATATTATGCTGTACATGACAAGATGAAAAATAGACTATGAAAATATAAAAGACAATAACAAGTAACAAATTTTTATATATGAAGTTCCAAAAATCCACCAAAATTGTTCTTCTTGTAGTATCTGATTCAGAGCTGGAAGGACGGAGGGGGAAAGGTGGAGACTGCCCATCCTAGTCCAGCTGGTGGGGACAGGGGTCATAACAGTGTGCAAATATCACTGGAAAAATAGGGATTGGCGTCATAAATCCAACAATAGCATAATAGAAATATAATCATCATAATCCAGAAAATTGGGGCCAGAATCCAGGGGCGGAGTGACGTTTAGGGTGCGCCATGTGGGGTCCATAGGGGACAATACCACATTCATAGGGGACGCTGTCGATGGGCAGGATCAGGGAGGGGACGGATCATGAATAGCCACAAATGTCCAACGGTGTTGGTTAGGAATTCGCCAGAATGAAGGATAAAATGTTAGTAGGAAGGATGGGACGGAAGGGCAGGGAGGGACGGGAGGGCAGGAAGACGAGGGACAGGGGAGGGATCGGCCTACCAGCCGCGGAGGACCGGGATCGATCGGGAGGGGTTCGTCCGCCAATTGGGGGAAGGCAGAGTTGTAGTGGGTGATACCTGCCACCGGGCAGTATACGTCCTTGGACCTGGGGTTTGGATGGGTACCCGCCATGAAGACACTATGGCGGTTAATATCCATGACGAGGGGAGCCGCACGGAGACTGGCCGGAGGGTTACGATCGTCGAAAATAGGTGAATGGGAGTAGCCGCGGCGACCCCGTTCTGCCATGGCTCTGACTCGCTGCCGTAGGATGTCCTGGCAGGCTGAGAATTGGGCCTGGGTCAGGGGTTCGCGGGTCTTGGGGTCTAGGAAGATATCGTCTAGACCACCCTGGAGAAACCACAGGAGGACTTCCAGCCAGATTCGTCCGGCGACATTATTACCGGTCCACGCGGCAGGGTTGTAGAGGTCCGGGCAGAGTTGCATGCGGGCCGATTTTTCCGGCCCGCGCCCGGCCCGCAGCCCGCACCTTATGACCGCGGCCCGCAACACTCCGGCCCGCGGCCCGCACACGCGAAATCCGGCCCGCAGGTACCCGCACGTAAAAATTGCTTCCTATGTAGTACCTGAGCACCAAAACTGATGTATTTTCAAAGATACTTCCGGATCCGGCAAATTTTTCTGTTCGTTTGATTTGAACTTTATTGTCTACCAATTTACTGTTCTTAAAGTGGCAACAAAAGCTTAGCTTCCCTTAACTAAGTGGGTATATACGCCATAAAAAATTTTTTGGGCTGGGATGTTGCTCATTTTTTCAAAAGTTTGTCGCATCCTTGAGAGCGAGTTTTTTTCAGCACCTTAACAAGCTTAACTAACCAGCTATTAATTGTACGAAAAATCAAAATTGGTTTTGAAAGCGGCGGCGTCGCAGCTGCAGCAAACACACACAGTTTTCCCCATAACGCCGTATGCTGTGAAACTTCACTCGGCTGTTTAAGGCACTGGTTTAGTGGTTTCCTTTCGGATATTTTTGACTCATACGGCTTTAATCCTTTACTTAAATAGCTGAAACTTTCCAACTATGCTATTTTGGTGCTCTTTACCATTCTCGGACCATTCCCGCAGTTTTAGGTGAATAGATGGTAACTTTAGGTTTTTGCCACTATTCTCTCAGTAAGTAGTTGATACATCGGATTGGTTGTTATGGCTGAAAAGAGGACACCGAAATGAACATTTTTGCCTTTACAACCTACGAGCTATCTCCTGTGGTTAAGTCAGTATAATCAAAAAATGATTTTTAGGGTCAAAAAATTGTTATTTTCGAAGAAATCAGCTTTTTCAAAAATACTACCAAATTTTAACGGACAAGTTTGATCCATGTATATCCAATCGATACACAGTCTGGTTTACATTTATCAGTCTCAAAAACTACTCGACGGATTCCGGAGATTTTTGGCAGAGTGGAAATTCGAACTTTCGCGGAGGGATGTTTTTCTTGGTTTTGGCTAGAACATAATGAGTAGCAAGAAAACTCAATGCGCATTTGGCGGATTTTCTCGACAATGAAGACCTGCAGGCAGAGCCAAACCCAAAAAAACGTCCCTCAGCCCATATGTCCTTCATATCATGGCACAAACAGTTCTTTTATCCGATTCTACAGTTTTGAAAAATCGATGTTCAAAAATGTTTGGTCAATAATTCTGCTGCCAGATGTCAGTATGTCTGAAACTGTTTTGTTAATTTTGCTAGTTCCGTAAGCTCACCGAATATTTTTCTCAAGAGATACTTTGGTATAATATATTACAAGTTAGACTTGTACATATTCAATACAAATAAAGCCTGTAGTTTTCACGGGTTTATATGTTTTACTCAACAGCTACAGGTTATTACTCGGTACGCTGATTATGCTAACTGAGTATATAGTGCATGCTGAAGGTATCGAATGGCATAACGAAGTCAAGTAATGTTTAAAATTCTGAAATATTGCCTCCTTTTGTATATGATTTGGTATGTATGAAATTTCTAGAAAGCAAACTTAGCCCAGGAAAGTAGCCAAAATTGGCCCGCATCGGCCCGCGCGGCCCGCGCGGGTAGTAAAATTCGGCCCGCCCCGCCCCGCGGGTACCCGCGGGTACCCGCGGCTCGCATACAACTCTGGGTCCGGGTAGACATCCGGGTCCATTTCTCCGATGGACGCGGCAGGTTGGCCGTTGATGAGGGCGGCCAGGACTCCAGTACCCCAGAGAGGGTCATCCGAGGACTCAGCAAAGAGGTGGGTGGAGTAGGTGACTTAATGGATTCTCGTACAGGAGTTCGAAGGCTATGCGGACCATAGCCCGGATGTTGAGGCCACCTGCCCAGTTGGCCTTCAGGGACTCTGGGGACAAGTTCAGCATTTGGGACACTTGGGTTTTTCCGGGTGGTGGACCGGGAACGATGCTCAGTTGGCGCAGGAGGGGCTACCGCTCGCTGAGCTGCCGCCAACTGAGCCTCTAGACTAGCGGCTTGGGTTGGTCGCTGGACTTCTGCTACAATCTTAATGGAAGTGGACGAGGCCGCCGAACGACGTCCTGAGGCGGTCTCGGCTGGCGGGCGGGGACCAGATCGAACAGACGCTGATCCGGACAGCTGAGGGGGTGGGGACAACCATTCCCCGCTGGCAGGGATAGGCGGTGTGGGAGCAGGACCACCGCTCACTCCAGGATGTCTGGAAGTACTATATCTCTGTGGCACGTCAATTCTGGATTGGGGTGAGCAGACGTTCAGCTCTGAGTCTGCTGCTGAGGGGGAGGCGGCGACCTAGGGCGCGGTCTGGGTTGGGGCGGAGGCGGGGGAGGGGGCGTGCTCGCAGCCTGAGCACGAGTGGAACCGGAGGCAGCGCTCGCGCCAGATTGGGCACTGCCGGAAGTATCGCAGCGCTCCCGGGAGCGTTGTCGGATTCGGACTTGGGCAGGGAGAGGGGGCGGGGTTTGCTGTCGACGGTGACGGTTGGAGGGGTCCGAGGGGTAGGGTCGGCCGTGGCGCGCAGCCGTCACCCGTTGCCAGTCATTCTCGGCCCATGGGAGTTGGGGGTAGTGCCACTGAGACCACTGACAAATAAACCGGAGAAAGGGAAAGAACACTGCTTCGCGAAGAATATGGGGAGGTGGGACAGGGGGGGTCAAGGTCCAAATCAAGGGACCAAAGGGGGGACGGGCCAGGGGGCCGGTCGTTCGACAGGACCGACATACATGATCTCCTCATAAATGGCGGTTTGCTCCTGACGCTGACATCGGGAAGGGCGTGCGTCTAGAGCGATAAATTCCAGGGCTGGGTAGAGGGGGCCGGCACCCAGACGACGATGCTGGACGACGTCTTGGGTACCTCGGGGGCCGTAGGATGCCGTGGGTGCCAGTTGGAGGGCCATTTGAAGGTCACAGATATTGACTTGCCGGGCTGCCCGGTGAGCCAGTGTAGCATGGGTATAGACATCGTGTACAGCATACACGATGTGCTGGATGTGGGGGAGAGGGTCCATACCATGGGCGCAACAGGTCTGTTCCTTAGGATTGGGGAAGTGGTACTCCGACGTTAGGGGGACAGATGGGACGGCGGTCCGTGCAAAAAGCCTGCTTAATCGGTAGCCTGGCTGGGCCAGGTAGGCATTTCACGGACCACTTGGGGGTTTTGGGGAGCTGCAACGCGTCTCAAACGGGCAACCCACTCGAGAAACTCTTGCAGCTCGACCATATTAATGTGAAGGTGGGGTATGCCAAAACACCCTGATAACCGCCGAGCATCCCCTGAGGCTCCATGGGTAATCAGGCATCAGGCGGGGTAGAGGAGTTCTGGGGTCCTTCGTCAAAATACTCCTCAGCAAACACCATATCTATGGACTTAGCTTTCCGCAATTTAACCGGGGGGGGGCGTAGGTTTTGCGATATGAATGGGGAATGTCAGGTGCTGCCGCCAGCACTGGGGAAACAAACCCGGCTGGGCCAGGTTGTTGGGATGTTTGGGGGGAGGCATGGGCCTCTTTGTACGCTTGGGAATTAGTTGACCGGTAAGAAGCGGTGGAGGCATGACTGTAGGTAGGGGATTGTGCCAACTCTGGTGTCGGGATTGGCACACTTGAGGGCGGAGGGAGAATGGGTTGGCTACGCCGGGGGAGGCAGTCGCGACTGGGGGTGTCTGCACCGCCTGCGCCGCCGCTGTTGCCTGGGCTTGGGATACTGCACCTTGTATCCCGTTGTCAGGGTTGGCTGCGGGGGAAGGGGTGTCAGCCGGCGGAGTACCAGCTGGGCGGGACGGCGGTCTGAGCTGGGCGGGACGGCGGTCTGCCGCCATCCGACAAGACTGAACCGGGACTAGGGACTGGAGGGTGTTCTGTGTACCATACAATAGGGTTCAAAGAGAAATTCAGTCACAGGGGGTCGGGACGGGGTCTCCGCGGACAGGCCCGCAGGAAATTGTTGAGGACCGGGTTCAGGGACGGGCTGGGTATTGGGGAGGGTTTGAGAGCCGGGCTGCCCAGTCTCTCTTGTGGGGGAATTCTGGCTCATCCGTAGCACCGGATTCCAAAAGGCTTGGTCGAGTTCGGAAAACTGGTCAAGGCTGTTGACGTCCAAGGGCTGAGGAGGATCAGGTCGTCGTATTCGGTGCCAAACAAATCCTTCGCGGAAATTGGTCGAGTTTCTCCGGCTCATACAAAAGCCAGAGACCAGCACCGAATTGAGCAAGAATCAACCTCAGTGTCTATAGTCTATAGTCTATACTCTATAGTCAATGCACGATAGTGATAGTGGGTTTGATTCAGAGAGCAACGCTTCATCGGACGTGAGTGATATTTTTTATGACGCCCAGGAATCGATTCAGGATATTTGTCCGTGGGACCGGCAATTCACGTCGTTTCCCATTGAGGTAGAACCTTCATCAGACAGAGGTAACTATAGTCTAAGTCTCGATAGGTTTCCTGAGCCTGTGTTTTCATCTGTGATCCGGACGCCTACACCTACTGTGATTGGCGATTTAGGGTGCATGGGAAGTGACTATCCCGACAGTGCGCCCTTTTCCAATTCTGCCTGCAGTTTTCCAGGGATTAAAGTTGATGGCGAATTCTTCGCCCAACTTGTATTTCCTTCCGTGCCCAATACACCTACGCCTTCTATCAGCGGAAACATAGGATGTGAAGAAACTGACTTTCCAGGCATTGTTCCACTTTCCAGGCCTACCATCTCTTTCACAGAGACTCCTGGTAAACAAAAGTTTAGTGGTGGTGCTTTGGTTTCTGCAGGGCATAATGATAAGAAAACAGGGCACACTAGAGTTGCTCTGACTTCTCCTGGACAGCAGGTAGTGATCACTGAGGAAAAGACGAAGTCTAGGAAGCCCAGGGAATCTAAGACGGAGCAGCTTCGCAGGGAGCTGGATGCCTTGTTTGATGATTCCGCAGAGCATACCAATGTTAAAGATACCGGGCGCACTAATATTGCTCTCGCTTCTTCTGGGGACCAGGTAGAGGTTGCTGAGGAAAAAACGAAGTCTAGGGAGCTCAAAGAATCCAAGACAGACCAACTTCGCAGGGAACTAGATGCCTTCTTTGATGACGTGCGGAGTGGTAATTTTAGAGCAAGCGATGAGCGTATCGATCAGGCAAAGCGGACAGATGAAGTTAAAGGCTATCCTAAGGAAGCAAATAGGGAATTCTTTACTTGCTCTGATGTCACTTCTGGGCTTCAGCCCGCATCACAACCGGTGCCAGAAGAAACGGCTCAAGAGTCCGCGGTTGCGCTAGGGCAAGGCGTTGAGGCAAGGAGTAATGAGCAAGGTTTGATCAACCCTAAGGTTTGTGAGGACGGGCAAAAAGCTTCGGCTAACAGTAAAGCTGTTGCATCAGCTCAGATGCAAACGGTAACACATCCAGTTCAGTCTCAGAAAATTATAGGCGGTGTGCAAGAACCGGAACCGAAAACTGGTGAGAGATTCAGTACCAAATCGGCCTTGACTAAAAGGCGGAGAGCAGACACGACCACGACTGAGAGCGAGGCTGCAAACAAAGGGGGTAGAGCTTTTCAGCCAGAACTGACAGAAAGGGATCGTACTAAGTTGATAGAAAACTCGTTAGTCGAACCGGTAAGCTCCGCTATGGTTGAGATTGTAGCTGCTGCTGTGAGGGCTCATGAAGCCATCGGAGAGACGAATTTGCAGCTGATTAAGGCACTGAACGTAATGGAAAAATCTTTAGCCGAAACTGTGAAGACTCAAGCAGTGACTGCAGCGTTGCAACGATTGAATCAGTTTAGTGATCCTACAAAGGAGAACATTTTGGACCATTTGTATCATTTTGAGACTGTTTGCACTGCTCTTCGTTGTACCGAGACGGATAAGATTACTTTGCTGCCGAAGACGTTTTCAGGCAGAGCAGAGGAAGTTTTTAGGTCACAGGAGATTACTGAATGTCACACTTGGTCTGAATTGTCAAAGTTTGTGCAGTCAATTTTCTTGAGTCAGAATGATATTCTGTCAGCTGCTAGACTGTTGAATAGGATTGTGCAGTCTGCCTCAGAGTCCGTTCTTGATTACAAACTGAGGTTACTGAGGTATGCGCGTGTAGCATTTGTGGGACAAGAGGACTCTGATTTTATATTAAAGCACTTAACTCGACTGTTTATCCTAGGACTTAGACCAGAATTGGCTGCGGCTATTCCAAGTAGTAATCTTACTTTAGAGGAAGCTTCAAAGTTTGCTAGTGACTTAGAATGTTCGATGAAGTGTAGTGAGGAGACTGCGTCGCGATTTCTTGTAGAGAATCCACCTCTGGCATTACCTGCAGCACCATCGTCCACTTCTCTGAAAATGCCTGTTAGCTCTGAAAAAAGACCGACTCGGGTTCGTTGGTGCCACAACTGTGGGATTCGAGGACATGTACGGCGTAAGTGCCGTAGGCCCGGAGGAGGAGCCTATAAATGGGTTCAAGCTGGACGTGCAGTGAGACAGGACGGGAGATATCATTCGGCTAATGGTAATTACAAAGGGCCGATGCCAACTAAGCAGGGAAATCAAACCACCGAATCCAGACAAAATGGAAGGAAGACAAAAGGAAGACCTTTAGCTTGATGTCTTCCAGCATATCCGGGTCTCCTCTGTCTTCCCAGGCGATTCGGGCGTATTTCTGCAGTCTGAGGGAGAAATCCGCCACTGATTCATGTGGCATTTGCCGGATGCTAAACAGCTTGGCTGTGGCGTGCATGTCCGTCAGGGGGAATCATAACTTCTCTGAGGGCTCTGACAGAGGCTTCCCAATCATTCTGCTGCATAGCGCCTCTGGGCATGCATTTTGTAGATCTCTGCGGCTCGGCCGCGGAGGGTAGAGGAGATGTTCATGACTTTCTGATTATCGTCCAAGTTGAGCCACTGGCTGAACTTCTCGTAGTTGACTAGGTGGTCGTCGAAGTTTTCATGGTCCTTTCCGGAGTAGATGGGCATATCTCGGTAGGAGGCAGCAATGGCCTGATTCTGGATACTGTCACGCAATTGGCCTAGAAGGCTCTCCACATTTCCGTTCTGCAGGATGGGCATCTGAGGGAAAACCAGCTCGGGCATTTGGTGGTTGTAGGGGGGAGGGATTCCAGGGGGACCAGGAGGGGCATTCGGCGGTGCCATGTTCGGGGGTCCATTTCCATTATCATCTGCAGGGTCAAACTGATCCATATTTTCTTCCTGAATTGATCGGTAGGGTCGTAGTTGATGCCTAGAAAGGGTTAGGGTAGATCCACGCTTGATCTTAATGATTGAATCCTTGGGTCGTGATTGTCCTCACTGGCAGGTTGTCCAATTAGATAATCTTTGAAAAGTGATCCTCACTGGGGGCTCCAACAATTGTCTTTACCGTGTAATGAAGTGGCTAAGATTAGGCTCCAATTTCTTTCCAATGAGTATCCGTTCCGTTTCTGTCTAACAAGAAGCTAGCTCTGGGTAACAACCACTTCAAAGCACGGAAGGTCGGCACGTTTATCGGAAGAGATAAACTTAAGCACCGGATTCTCAGAAGGTGATGTGTCCAAAACTGAGAATTCCCTGCGGCCAACCTGGATAGGGGTGTTGATCGTGAGTTCGTTTGATGGGGATAGGGCTTCGGCTGACTTCTTTAGCAAGCAGGGTCAACACTTGCTTTCCAGGGGATGAATCTGGTTCAGTAACAATGAACGCTGTTGGATAGATCTTGATTGACAAATCAAGATCAAGAATCGATGATTGATGTCTTTGTAAGGCCCAAGGGGTCAGATTATGATCGCTTACCTGTTCAGGGGTCGAATCCGATTCCAATGTCTTGATCAGGATTTTTTGCCTTAGGTCGCAAACCTATCTATAAGGCACGGCAATTTATTGATACTTACAATCACACTGGATATAATAACAATAGTGATGCGTACAGGCACTAATAAAGCTATGAATAATGATAAGTGCAGTTTACAGTACAATTCGGTAATGGTCAGCAAACAATACAACAGTTTGCCAGAGTTGCCAGTACTCGATCTACCCAAATTAGTGATTATTGATAAGGACAAGGTTTTGACTCTGTAACTCAACTCTACTAGTTCTTTCTTTCTTCCTCTTGTCGTAATCTACCACTAAACTCTACTGTGCGGTCCCTATATGCTTGTGCTCGTGCCTTAAATTACAACTCTTTGTCCGTCCTCCTTACCAAGGAAAATCTAACCAATAACAATAACAAGAGCTACACAACAGATTAAATTAACTAAGTTAAGGAGGTTAGTAGTACAACTTCCGGTCTTTGGGTGAGCCCGAAATGCCAGTAAGAATAGCACTTTCGGATGCTGTTCGGTCACCTGGGGGGACAATACAAGGGTCGGTCAGGTTGGGAGTTTCCTGGTAACGGTTATGGTGTTAGTACAGGGTATGCTTTTGTTTAATCTCTTCTTTAGTGCTTCTACCTCGGTATGAATTCTTAAAGGAGACCACAGGAACCATCCGTACCCAATAGAACAAGAAGAGCGGTAAGCCACATTTTAGATCTGATCTGAATGCAAAACGACAAGTTCAGACTTTTGACTGACTAAAAGTTTCAGTTTCCAAGGATACCAACAAAGTTCGAGATTAGGTTTAAGGTCCCAATAGTGATTCTAGGCGCCGTATTCGTGTTATAGTCTCTGCCTCAAACTTCCGATAAACGATCCAAACAGCCCTTTCAAATATGTACCTTTCAACAACCGATTCCAATCTGATACACTTCTGAATACGAGAGTCCTTCTCCGGACTAATCACTGACAATCCAATAATTAATAGGCACTCTGATTCAAATACACTGGCGATCTACACGTGATTCCAGGCAGGACTGACCTTCGCGTTCCGCACCTGAATCAAATGGGTTAAAACCCATTAGTACAAGTTATAGGTGCGGGATTCGAACCCAGCAACCATTACTCACATTTTTGGCTTTCCGAACATGAATTAGACTCATAAACTTGAATTAGTTGTAAAGACTTGAAGTTTAGCGAGAATGCCGCAGGTTTTGGGCAATTTCGACAATGTTACCGTATTGGGAACTAATTTTAGGGCGAAATACCAGTTTTTGGACAATTTCTTGCACTCTTGTGCAAGAAATTGCAGTTGTAACATGATTTCGCCTTGTACCTCTTGCTTCCGTGTAGTTTAAACTGGAAACGTGAGAATGGGGCTATTTTGAGCCCTCTCGAAACACGCTGATATTTGTTTGTCTCGAAACGCGTACGATTATTTTGTTCAAGTGTAATTGAATCTAAGACCTTTCGTTTTCCAGGTCTGAGCGAGGAAGGTGACAACTTCCTGCCTGTAACAATTATTAACTAATTAAAAAGGAGTTAACGCACAGATTTGCTAAACGTGCAATAGCTAGATTTAGGACCTCCAATTTCCCGGGTCCTAAACGAGGAAGGTAACAACTTCCTGCTTTAACAAGCGTCAACCTTCCGAAACTGGTTAAATTCTTGAACCTTGGCGATTTTGCAACTACTGGAAGATGGTTTTAGTAAACTATTCATAATGCTTACGTAACTAACTGTTATTACCCTTGTTTCAGATACACTGCTGATTACTACTCAGTATTAACTAAAGTTATTGATTTTACCGATACTTGCTGTTACCATTCAGTCTCAAACTAACAAGGCGACGGCTGTCATTATAACAAGTGAAATATGAGTTAAACATAGCTAATCTGACTAAAAATGGTAAAACTGATGTGTATTGATCTCAAACTAAAAGAGACGACACTGGAAACCTTAAAACTACCTCCATTATTGGTTTTACGTACTATTTTCATACTTTTTGTACGGAACCTGCGAAAGCGACAGTTTTTTTAAACAGATAATGTGCTACTTTCGTGTAAAATCAACTACTGGAGAGATTTACTTCATGCGATTCGTCCGCACTCTTAACAAAGAGTGGCCTACGCGGACGAATCGAGGATATCCCTTTTTATGCTAATAAGGACCTAATGCGGGGTCTCCGTGACCCTAGATCCCTAGTCTCACTTGCGTATTCCCTAACTTAACCTAAACCTAGCTTTCTTGCATGACCGCGCATTCACAGACATCCAAACACACATGCAAGGCTTGCAAACTAGAACTACCTTAACTATTACTATTTTCCTGCATACTATATTAGGAATCCTAACTAATTCTGGTGCTTCACACAACTATACGCACAGACGCCCGTTGCACATTGGGACAATCACTTATTCAGTCACATCCTACACATACACGCAGCACTTACACACCTTCTGACTAGCTAGTGCTCAATAATCGTAATCCTATTACTAAGTTAAACATCCGTCATACAACACTTGCACATTGTTCAGATCACACAAATAGGTAAACACTTGATCCTCATTCACACGACATTCAGACAACAGTCACATAACATTCACGACACAACATAATTAGACACTTGAGCGTCATTTATACGACAGTTAGACTAGCATACACTCATGTTAACAAACTTACAATCATTCATGACAGTCACGCCTCTTATACAATGCCATTCATACAACCTCACACACACACTCACAGACACGCGGCCTCTTAAGTAGGTACTTACCCAACTAATCTCAATCACACACACACCTAGGGGTAATTCACGCACCCTAAATCTAATTTATGGGATCGTTTATACCCTCAACTATAGCTTCAAACACACATTCTACTATAACTATTTGCTATTAAACTAACGGGATTTAATGAAGATTTTGTTGCGAGTTTTAGTGTCCTAAAACTCGACTTTTGGCGTAGAAATTTGGCAACTTTGAAGAACTTTTAAAACTTTGAGAAAGCCGTGTGAGTAATGATTGCTAAGCAATCATTACTAAAACAAAACTACTGTCAATAGTTAAATTAACTAATGGGGAAGCCGGTCATTCCCCGTGAAACGCTTGATTATTAGGTGTTTAAAATGAGAAACTGAAAGCTGTTGGTTAATTTTGGAAACTCGAAGTTTTTGTTTTGTAGTTTTGGATTACCTATTAATTTTCAATACCGACCTACGACAAACAGCAGAGATTACGAACAATAGTTTTAAGGCTTGACAAAGCCTGCGATTACAACAATACGGCCGGCAACTCCTAGTTGCCGGCTGTGGGGTGATGATTTCTACTAACTAGCTTAATATCCTAGGGTCGTAGCAAAGGGACCCTCTAGCTTAGCCTCAGGGGGTTGGGTCTCCACTTAATAATTCCGTAATCTACTTCAAACTCCAATTTTAGGCGAAAGTTGCCTTATTAAAAATGATAAAAAGGTTGTTCGTGGCTTGACCGAAAAGTGCTAATAGAAGAATAATTAAATAAAACAGAATAACAGGGGGCGGAGGTCAGCAAACCTCGAAAATAAGAGGGTGTCGGTTATAAAAACAGAAAAACTAAAGTAGGGGCAATTCTCAAGACCTCCATCGAACAGGAGGGGTTTACATGAGCTGCCCCATTATTAAAATAATAAAATAATAAGGATAAGGCTTTAATGTGAAAAAACTAAAAAGTGGCTCAAGGGCCCACGCATGCTAGAGAAATTAAAACATGGCCTTTGGCCCAATATACTGATAGCAAATAGAGGCTCTATGGCCCAGAAAGGTGCGTGTAAAAATGGCCTACGGGCCTCACAAAATGTAGAAAAAATGGCCCGAAGGCCCAAAAAATCACATGATAAAAATGGCCTGAAGGTCTCAACATACATAAAAATGGCCAAAATGGCCGGTAAATACTAGGATTTTCTTCTTAGTTTCTGGCCAGGCATAACAAGCCTATATGGCCCTAGATCTGTAGTGTTCGTGGTAAATACCTCAATTTCTTTTCTGGCCCGAAGGCCAGAAAAGTCCTTTAATAGTTTTTAGCCTAGCCTGGGGAAGTGCGCTTGATTCCCCATGCAGGTAACAACAGCACTGGAGAACGCACTAGAAGGGAGGGGGAAAGCAACCGCTCTCGGTCGCACTCAAACGAACACTGATGAGAGAGAAAATTTTGGGGTCGGGCTGACAGTTTTGCTGGCAGCCCGATGACAGGTCATTAGTGAGTTTGGAGGCGGAGTTTCCTTTGATTTTAAGGCAAAGCTTCTAGAAGGTCTGGAACTTTCTAGAAGCTTGCCACCTTTTACATATGGGGCGCATCGGCGAGGCGGGCCAGCTGACCGCCGAGGGTCAATATTAATGAGATTTTAGAATTATTGCCCTCCAACTGACCCTTTTTTGATGTATTTTGGGCCCCGAATTCTAGCAGAATTTTGGAAAACTTTCTTTAACACATAAACGCAACCAAAGGGACAATTTTACTAAATTTTAGAACTTTAACAAATTGTTGCACGAGTTGTACAATTTTCAAGAATTTATAAATTACATAATTACCTGGTATATGTCTACGTACATAGTCCTAGCTACTTGTTAATATAATATTATTATTAATAAAGGACAACGGCCCCCTTATGGTCATGGCTTGGGCTGAAAACTACGTAAATTTCATTTTCCTCCTTGCTGTCTTTGTCTTCGGCCAAGGCTCAAGGAGAAGACAACTGTTGGGTCCAGGAAGAAAGGGCCCAACAGGAGGAAGAAAAAGAAAAGAGGGAAGAAAAGGTTTGACTTAAGTCAAACCAAAACAAAAACCTTTTTAGAACACTCCTTTTTGGAGTGTTAAGATTACACAACCAAAGTGTAATCGTAATAAAAACATTTTTAACTATAACTTTCTTAATTTTTGGAGTTAACACGTCGGGTTTGGGTATTTGAAATCAGCATCGAATTCTCTTTCATATAAGCCCAAGTCATGTTTCGACCCAAAATTGTCAAAATTAACTAATTATTACCTAATTAATACTAATTAACCCTAATTAAGCTTAGCTAACTACGTAATACGTAGTGGAAATCTACGCTAAAAATGATGAATATTGGAGGATGGTTCGGTTCTAGGCGTTAAATAGTTAAATAATTTAACTATTTAACGCCTAGAACCGAACCATCCTCCAATATTCATCATTTTTAGCGTAGATTTCCACTTTATAGGTGATTTTACGGCCAATTTTCCGCTTAGTAAACATGTAATTTTCTATTGCAAGTCAATGACTTCCTGCTAATTCATCATTAGTCAATGAAAAACATACAAAGTGGTGAAAAAGGGCCCTTCTTGGCTCAAGTTATGAGTGACAACTCATTAATGCGCTTAAGATTGGTCAAAATGTCGATGTTTTCTTTCGTGGGGAGTAACAACTCACTGATTTTCTTCAAGGTTCTTTACGATTTATCAAGATACTGCCGTTTAGGGTCGAGTGGAGTGACAACTCCGATTATTAGGAGATAAGTGACCAAGTTAACCCTTCGTTTACAACTTCTAGATTAGTATTGTTGGTAATTTAAACGATATTTAAACTTAATTACACTTAAAATCACCAAGGCTAGTAAAATTTCTAACCTTAATTGAGTGCAAATCTTAATCCCTATTTAAGAATTTCCCTTAATATTGAGTACTAGACAACTCTGGCTTGGCAAACATAGAATAATTCGTACAGTTAATGCTTGGGCATTGTTAAATAACTACATTCCATATTGATGATCGTTGGTCTTCTTCGCAAATCCGTGGCATAGAGGTTCTTCCTCACCGATTTACTAATTTTGTCCATTTTCCAGCCGTTTTAAACAGGTTTTAACCCCAAGTTTTACCAATTCCATTACAAATGTCTTGACCAAACGCGCCGGAAAATCTAGAAGGAAGCGTAACTGGAAAAGACTGCCAAATGAATTTGGTTTCCTTCAGCCATATTTGAGTTTATGTTTAAAGCTGCTAATTCACGTTTTCCAATTTGGTAAGATAAAATTCTATGGTAACTTACAATGTCAACATACCATTGCTTCCAAATTGTTACAGATATTTAGTCATGTCTATTTATCTAATTTCGGTTCTTTCACTTTTGCTTCACTTCTTGATATTCGAACAATCTTCTTCTTCCTTTATTCAGCTTTACCAACGGTTTCTAAGTACGGTCCAGCAATCATTAAATCAGTCCTCTCCCGGACGAGCCCCCAAAATGTAAGAGGATCCAACGCACAGTGAAATGTAGGCGTCAACAAAAACGTTGACAGCAATGTTCCAAATACGCTTTACTAGCAAAACAACTGCACATGTACTATAACCGCCTGACTTCAAGTTCCCGATCAAAACTCTCTAATGGACAAAAACGATATTCATTAATTTTAAGTCGTTACGCCAATTTACACCCCAACCCTCCGCCAAAAAATTTTTCATTTTTTATGCCAAAAATTGCATTTTCAGCCGTTTCTAATGATAAAAAACATCTAACTATATTTTGATTTATTTGGACTTATTGAATTGAATTATATTTAATTATATTTGGACATTTTGAAAATTTTTTGGGTTTGGGGGGGTCTAAAAAGGGGGCCCGGAATTTTGGGGGGGGCCCCTTTTCCCCCCTCCCCCCAACCCCCCCCCCCCACGCCCCCGAAACCTCCCCAAAAAAATTTTTCTATTTAAAATTTACTAAAAAACTATTTTGCTAAAAATGCGACAAAATATTACAACTAAAAATCAACAGATTTCTACCCCCCCCCCCCCCCCCAATGTCCAAACTCTAGCCCCAGCCCCATAGGTGTAAGGTGGGGGGTTTGGGGGAGGACGTCCCCCCCCCCCCCCCAGCTGGGGGGGGGGGTGGTAGTCGCGCCCAGGCGCGAAAAATAGCCAAAATTTGGGCATTGTTTGGGTAAATTTTGCAAAAATTTTCAAAAAGTCCAAATTTTTGTATTAAAAGTGTTTATTATTGTGAAAACACACGTTTTTAATTATACTGTGGACTTTCTGACTCAATAGCGACCTTATTTTAGACCTGGAAACATGTTAGCAATCAAATTTTCGAGTTTAGAACTACTGTCTAATGATGAAATTATATATATACTTCATGGTTGAATGTTGTTTGGCATTAGAAAGGTTAGGTTGTTTGGCGGCCGGCCAGCCCAATCCATAGGTGTGGCTAGCGAAAAAGTGGGGGTGGGGTTTTGAAAAAGTAGAGGTGGGGGTTTGGCAAAAAGGGGGAGGGGGTCGAGAAAAGGTCGATTTGGGGGGAGGGGTAAGAAAAATTTTCGAGGGGGGGTCGGCGAAAAATCGGTTTTTCGCTAAAAAAATGACAATTTTTCTCAATTTCAAGCAATTTTTAGCGATTTTTAAGCTAATAAGGCGAATTTTAGCAATTTTTCGCTAATTTTTTGAAAATTTTTAAATTTTTGGCTAACAACTTGCAAAAACTCAGGTAGGGGTTGAAAATTTTGGGGGGGTCGGCCGAAGGCCGAATTTTGGGGGGAGGGTAGAAAATTTTTAGGGGGAGGTTCCGACTTCTTCGTTAGGGGTCCCCCCTAACACAACACCTATGGCCCAATCCACGATTGAATATTGTAGAACTTGCAACTACGCATAACTACGCATGCGCGGAAAATAAGCTTCGACCTAGGTAAGAGTTCGTCCCATTGACTGGTTGTAAAAAAATTATTACACTTCTAGGTCGTCAAAATAGTTTAAAACTAATTCTTCCGATTAGCACGAACGTCTATGATAAGAGACAAACTGAGATTTATTTATGTTATGCATTAAAACATGAAAATATGCAAGTTCTTAATTTTGCACACACCCAGAATTTTAATCTTACGAATTCTAAAGATTCCGCAAGATATGAGATTAGCACTTTTAGCACTAAACAGCACTAACGTAGCACTAAAAAGTTAGCTAACTCCCAACCCCAGCACGAACGAGCACGAAAAGCGGGGTGCAGGTGGGGTGCTAAATGAACCTAGCTTGCAAAAACACCTAAAACGTTAAGAACAAGCCTTATTTTGATGAAAAAAGGGCTAAATTACAGAAAATTTTGCAATTTTTGGCCATTTTTCGAAATTTCTGAGGTCCGAATTCTGGGGGGGGTTGGGGGGGGTACCCCCCATCACATTTCGGAGGTCGGCCAAGATTTATATACCCCCCCAGACACAAAGTTCCAGGGAAACTATGCTAAAAATGCTATATATTTTTGGCATAAAAATTGAAATTTTTTGGGGGAGGTTTGGGGGGGGGGTTGGGGAGTGGGTCTAAAGGGGCCTCCCCCAACCTTAAATTCCCGTTATGACTTACGCTCAATAGCTCAATATTGACCTTAGATTTGATTTGTGAAATACGGGTTGACAAACAAGTTTTATAGTTTAAAAACCCCTGTCTAATGTC
>JASAND010021551.1:0-54977 GCA_030248195.1 Trissonchulus latispiculum
TTGCATGCATCAGCATCGCCGTGGCAGATGTAATACCTGTTGTATGTGGACGCGGCATTGTGGTTGGGCGGCCGCGGGGCAAATCACGTCTATGTAATAAAAGACATATAGTACTAACAAGGCGTGATTTACTCGGGTTTAAAAAAAATTATAGCTCCAGATTCTAAATTAGATGATATATATAATCTATATCCGCCTATTCGTACTTCCATGTATTATATAGTCAGACTTTTCCTGCGGGAAAGTCTAAGCTTAGTGTTCATTTTATGCATTTATACAGACAGCATATTTAAAGAATAATTTTATAGCGATTGTCCTTGACTGCAATCCTGCCGGATTGAACCAACAGTTTTACCGCCACATCCCCATGTTTCTGTCCGATACTTGTCATAGTCCAACTAAATTTAGGGTATATAGCTAGCCTAAAACTGCCCTGGCAAACAACTACTATATCTCGCAGATTACCTATTCAACATTTTTTACTCTAATGTTGACCGTTCTATATATATGTGACAAACGCTGAAGCGAAGCGTGCAAGCCCGCGAATATGGGTTGTTCGGCGACGCTGTGCCCATATTAGTTCGCCCACAACCTAGTCCTCCTTTCTTTTAGAACCTAGCCCCATATTAAGCATTTTCAAAGCTAGTCCTCTCTTTGTTTCGCAACCTCACCACATCCACCCATATTACTTTTCTATGCTCCGGAGGAGCATTTTACTTTCTTGTCCTCTTAGCACTTTAAAGATTCTCTGACAATATTCCAATGTTGTTAAACATTGGCCTTAAGATTAGCTCGTATGTCGAGGCCGAGGGACTAATTGGCATGGGGAGGCCTCCATGAATGAACTTCCCGATCAAAAAAGTGGATCCCCTTTGGTACCAAATTTTGCAGTGAAAAAATCAGAAAGCGAAATTTTCAAAATTTTTCTTGTTTAACTTAACTAGTTTAATTAGACGGCATAGCTTAATTTTCCGGCTTAATGGTGGATGCGGTTCCAGTGAGATTACGTAATGAGTTAAGAAGGAGCCGAGCATCCCGCAGGGTACTTGCAGTACACAGGACTATGGGGCCACTTTCGTGGGGGTTTGACAGTGGTCAGTAGGCCGTAGTGACCACTGGTCACTTCCATCGGTTTTGGCAATATGCCCATTAAAACGAGCGTTGTCGATTTACTATATCAAAACCCCCGCAACTAAAACTATAGTTTAAACCGTTTATACAAACTTTATTTAAACTTTTATAAAACCGAAAAACTAAGTTTTAGGGAGTTCGACGACTGGTCAGTTGACCACCTAGACCGTAGTGACTAGTGGTCACTTCCGTCAGATCTGAAAATGTGCTCATTGAGACGAGCGTAATCGATTTACTATATACAGTATGCCCCCAAAAAACGCCGAAAAATAGGCCATTTGACCAGTGGTCAATAGGGCCCCAAGGCCGTAGTGACCAGTGGTCACTTCCATCGGTTTCGGAAATATGCTCATTGAAACGAGCGTAGTTGATTTACTACATATGCCCCCAACCAAAACGCCGAAAAACGCTGTTTTAGGCCATTTGACCAGTGGTCAATACGGCCCCAAGGCCGTAGTGACCGGTGGTCACTTCCATCGGTTTCGGTAATATGCTAATTGAAACGAGCGTAGTCGATTTACTACATATGCCCCCAACCAAAACGTCGAAAAACGCTGTTTTAGGCCATTTGACCAGTGGTCAATAGGGCCCCACGGCCGTAGTGACCAGTGGTCACTTCCATCGGTTTCGGAAATATGCTCATTGAAACGACAGTAGTCGATTTACTACATATGCCCCCAACCAAAACGTCGAAAAACGCTGTTTTAGGCCATTTGACCAGTGGTCAATAGGGCCCCACGGCCGTAGTGACCAGTGGTCACTTCCATCGGTTTCTGAAATATGCTCATTGAAACGACAGTAGTCGATTTACTATATATGCCCCCAACCAAAACGCCGAAAAACGCTGTTTTAGGCCATTTGACCAGTGGTCAATACGGCCCCAAGGCCGTAGTGACCAGTGGTCACTTCCATCGGTATCGGAAATATGCTCAGTCGATTTACTATATATGCCTCCAACCAAAACGCCGAATAACGCTGTCTCAGCGGATTTGACCAGTGGTCAATAGGCCCCATGGGCTGTAGTGACCACTGGTCACTTCCGTTGGTTTCGGCGATATGCCCATTGAAACGAGCGAGTCGATTTACTATATATGCCGCCGACCAAAACGCCGAAAAACGCTGTTTAGAGTGAGTTTTCCCAACTTTGACCCTGGGCGAGGAACCGCGGGAGCCATGCTGACCAGTGGTCACTTCGGGCGGTATCGGCAGTATGCTCATCGTTTTCAGCGACCCCGATTTACTATATATGGGGACCACCCCGAGGCCGAAAAACGCCATTTTTAGTGACTTTTAGGCCATTTCTAGCAAAAGTGGGACTTTTCGCCCAAACAGGCCAAAAAATGCAAAGTTTGGGCCCATCTCCTGAAAGCTACAGAACGAAATTAAAAAATCCCCCTCGTTACTTTGTTTACTTGTTACTTTACTTTACATTGGCCGAAATATTCAAATAAAATAAACCAAACCGATCTAGCTGCTAGCCTGTGGAAAAAAGTCCACCACAACCGAAGTGCCAAAATAGCGAATGTACGACTTTGGGGCCTTGGCACAGAGCCAAAATTGGCCAGGTGCCAAAATGACCAAAAAAAGGTAGCATGGGGGGACACTGTCTACCAACATATGACAGTAGTATTGGACCAAAATGCCAACAACGTTCCAACACTTCGCTAGAAAATGCACTTCCGAAAAGCGTTATTCACCTAGAAAAAAAAGCAAACGCAAACTAACTATTGCCAAGTGCAAAAATTTGAAGTTTCGAATTCGAACCAAAAGTATGGTGATACTTGTAGTACTACTCGAGTACTTTACGATGGTAACATTTTTACCCCTCCCGAACCTCTAATTAGCTGGCACCAGGCCAACACGGTCTAAAGGGGGCCGCGCAGACGCCTTTACACCCATATTATGTAGGGGCGCTATCGCGCCCCTACATAATACATATGCATTTGTTGTAAATAATCACTTAGAAAACGAAAAAATAATAAAAATACAAAAATACTGCATGCGCCGGACTGGGTGATATTCGGTTAGGTAGATTAGGTATTGTATATAGATTAGGTTAGGTAGGTTAGGTATTGTGTATAGATTAGGTTAGGTAGGTTAGATACGTAAGTAAATAGGTAGAAGTCCGGTAATGGGCCGATGCCGGGTCCCAAGCCCCGGGGGAAGAACTCAGAGGGGTGGTGAGGAAGGGACGAGGGTGAAGAACACAAGGAAAAGAAGGCGAAAGGGTGGTTGTGCAAAAGCTAGGAAACCTATGCTCAAGGGGTGGGAGGGAGTGGGAGTGACAAATTTGGGATTGGGATTGAGGGTGGAAACGGTGGCCCTATACTACTGGCGAGTGGAGGGGAACCCGCCCCCCCCCCCACGAAAAAAGCCCAGATCTAATACCTCCGAGGTAACAGATAGCTAAAGACAGGTTGCCTATAGTTACCCTACACGCAAACTAATTTACTTGGCCTTTTCTCTAGCCTGCTTCTGCCTTAACGTTTCCTGATTCTGACGCAGCTTCGACAAATGTTGCTCTCGCTGCTGTCGCCGTTCCGCCATAACAGCCAGTCGAGCACGTCGTTCCTCTTCCAAGGCACGACGTCTTTCCTAAAAGGCAATACAAAAACTAGTGATTAGCTAAACGATGAAACCTTTCTGATTGATAATTATTTGTTAAAATTAAAAACCTCCATATTCTTACAGGATTATTCTTTACCAAAATCGTAATAGTGATCATACATGGACAAGGTCTCTCTACTCAGGGTGTACCATAAAGTATTTTGCGCGGTCCCCCTTCGCACAATGTGGGAGGGGGGGGGGTCGGGCGAAGTGGAGAAGCGAGGGCCGTAGATCAAGCAGCAAGGAGCGCGATATCTTCAAAGTATTCGCAAATATGCACACCTGCTGAATTTCTCACACAATTTTCATTCATTTCACAGAATGTAATCTGTTTGCAAAGCTCTTCAAAACTTCCACATTTTTGTTGAAATTAAACAGGAGGACAATATTTATTAATTAGAACTTAGTGTTTCTGAATAGTTCACGCTGAACTGCGCAATTTTGACATTATAGGCAGCGCTCGCTTCGCTCGCGCTGCGCGGTCCCCCCTGAAATTAGGGTGTGCCTCATGTATGATAGTGATGTGAACAGATCTTGATGCGCATTTGATGCCGCGGACGGATAAGGAGCTGAACAATTAAACAAAAAACCACTTATCAAAACGCACTACAAACTGCGAAAGAACGTAAATTGTAGTAGAAAATGACAAAACGACGGAGTGCAGTCAATGTACCTCGGCTGCAGCTTCACGAGCGGCTTTTTCTTCTTGTCTTCTATGACGCTCTTCCTGGAACAAGTAAAGGAAGAAAAAATTAAACACAAAGAACAAAAATGAAGACACGTTTCAAAATCAAAATCCAAATCTGGGTTTATTTTACTTGGGGGGGGGGGGGGGGGGGGGGGGGGCCCCCCCCCTACTTTTCGGCCCCTCCCCACTCGACCACCTCCTCCCCACTTTTTCGGGCTTCCCCCCCCCACTCACTATAGGGTGCCCAGAAAATGCCAAATTTTAAGGATTTTTAATCAAAATTTTCAAAAAGTTTCCGGCCTCGACGGAAATTTTTGATGGAAAATCGCCTTTTTTGGTGCTAGAACTTGATTTTTGAGCACTTTTAAGCACGGTTATAGCAGTGTATGTGAAAAACAGGCTATTTATACAGCATTTTTAGCATTTTTGGCTCATTTTATTCCCCCCCCCCTTTTTGACCTCCCCCCCACTTATTTTTGCCTAAAATAAACCCAGCAAATGTTCCTCAGAGAAGAATGTAACATCTCCACCTGTATAGACTTAAGTCTCTGATCACAATCTTGATATCGGGCATAGAAATCCAACCGTTTATTATCAGCTTCCAACGAATTGATGAAAGCAATTTCTTGAACCTAAACAAAACTTGATTACAACATGAATGTTATCGTTAGCTAATTTTGTACAAACACCTTAAGGCTGAATAAAACACCCTGCAGTTATTGAGAGAAAGCGAAGGGTAAGTAAGGCAAGCATGGTTCGCAATATGATCCGAATATGACATCTAAGGATTTACCTATCTATCAAAAAACAGGACAATAAATCGGTCATGACACAGTGGTGAAGACGAATCTTCACTATGAACAATCGTACATAATTAATAAGAGTGTGACAAGCGCTACACTGTATTATCAGCTCACAAGCCAGTTGCTGCGCGCTAACGCCCTTCCCCCATTGCATATCTAGTGGATCCCTCGCGAATCAGTAGGTTCCCAGTACTGATTCACTCGATTCAACAGTAAGCCCAGTCCCTGTGACCTGTCATTCGACTGTGTATCGGGACCCCCCCCACCGAAAATGTGGCCCATACCTTATCAATGTCCAATGATAGGATACAACGAGAAAATCAAGCTGGGTTCAGACCAGGAAGAGGATGTGTGGACCAAATCTTCACACTCCGTCACCTACTGGAAACTCGTCACGAATATAGAAGCCCTGTGTTTCAGTGCAGCATTCGATTCTGTCAACCGAGAGGTGCTCTGGAAAATCATGGAGAGTGAAGGTTGTATAAGAACACTGCCGCAAAGGTCCGAGTTTATGGCCGCGATTCACATCCTTTCCAGATATCATCCGGTGTCCGTCAGGGATCTGTAACGGCCCCTCTTCTTTTCAACTTTTGTATAGATTGGATTTTAAAGAAGGCCATGACTGAACCAGCCTTTGGTGTTCTGGTTGGGGATGAAACCATTACTGACCTGGACTTTGCCGACGATGTCGCTATCCTGGCTACGTCGGTTCTTACTCTTCAGGCGATGATAGACCGGGTAGTGACATTTGCCAGTTTCGTTGGGCTGGAGATCAACGTTGCTAAGACCAAAGTAATGGGCCCAAAATGGTGTGCACCACCACAACTCTCAATAAGCGGCACTGCATTGGAACCTGTTGATTCCTTTTGCTATCTTGGCAGTGTAATCTCCAATGACGGCTCGTCTTCTGCCGAAATCTCTGCGCGTATTGGCAAAGCACAGAGCGCATTTCAGTCCTTAGTAAGACCCCTTTGGTCAAAGAGGGCAATCAGCGTTGCGACGAAGGCCAAAGTCTACGATGCGGCTGTCAGAAGCGTTTTGCTGTATGGATGTGAAACCTGGGCCTTGAAATCTTCAGACCTGAGAAGAATCAGCGGCTTTGAACATCGATGCTGGCGTCGGATCCTTCGAATTGCTCCTCAGGCGGGCGCATGTAACCAATGCAGAAGTAAGCGCCAGGTTCTTGCACACTGAGGGAATTGACACAATTTTGAGAAAGAGAAGGTTGACTTGGTTGGGCCATGTCCTGCGGATGGCACCAAGCAGATATCCACGTGCTGCCTTAATAGGACCAATTCCCCCAAATTGGAAAAGACCTCTTGGGCGTCCTCTCAAAACATGGACACGAACAGTTTTTGAGGACTTGGATTTTATGTCGGGCTACCTCATTTATGGCCGTCGCTGGAAAACTGACTGGCTCACCATTTGCTCCGACATGGCAGCCGATAGATTGCAGTGGAGAGGACTTGTTCGTGACTGTAACCATAGTGCTGGCTAGGGATGAAGCCATCTGTTGCCAGGATTAGCAGTAAGCAATGATAGGTTACACTTGCAGGGGTTGCCTCCTATTGAAACGAATGAACGCAAACAAACGCAACTGCACACTGGCTACTGGTTTGGGAGTGGGATCCACTCCACTAGGTACGGAATTGCAGAGAGGGTGGGCCGCTATGACGCAGAGCGTGGTACGCGAGCTGATAACAGAGAATGTGACGCTTGCAACAGTCATTATGTGCTCTAGTTTTGAGGGAGGCTGGTGCTTATGCAAGAAGGTGAAGAGCAAAATATACAAGCTGAAATGGGGGATTTTAACTAGAACAAGAAGGCTTTATCTTCAAAGGTTTTTCAAGACAATGAGCTGGCAACCGCCCCCTGCATCGGCCCACTCATCTCGACCCCACCCCCTCCGTTCCTATCTACCCCGCTGGTCCCATGAACTAAATGGGACAGAATCTCTCTATTCTAGGCAAACCTTTTCGTCTTCATCGTGAGCCTTGCGAATAATTGCTTGCAGCTGTTCTTGACGTTTTCGCTCTGCGCGACACAGTCGCGATTCCAGCAACCGCCGTCGCTCGGCCACAATAGCCAATCGGGCTTGACGAACTTCTTCAACCTAAAACAGACCTCACAAACTCTATGAGCTTAAAATACATATAATAACGTGTTTCATACGTAGTATTCATTAGTATGCAGGGTATTTTTAGGATTTTTCCCGGGAGGGGGCTTCCCCCCCGGGGCCGGGGGGGGGGGGGGAATTTTCGAAGAGGGAGAAAAAATTTTTGCAAAAAATGGTATTTTGGCGTATTTTGATGGTGAAACGCTAAAGCTTCTCAAAAATTCGGCCCATGTCAAGATAAAAGTCACTTTTTGATGCGTTCTGATCTTCCACCTGATTTTCTTGAAGCTTTTATTTTCATGGGGGTTCTTGGGGTTCTGGGGGTTCTTAATTTTTTGTAGAGATTTGATCTATAACTATGTTTAGTTTCATTTTTTGATGGGGGTTCTGGGGGTTCTTGGGGGTTCTTAACTTTTCGAAGAGATTTGATCCGTGACTACATATATTTAGTTTCAAATTTTTGATGGGGGTTCTTGGGGTTCTGGGGGTTCTGAAATTTTTTCAGGAGATTTGATCCTCTACTGCCTAGTTTTAAGTGTTTGCTGGAAGTTCTGAGGGTTCTGGAGTCCGGGTGTACCGAAACGTGCGCGCGTTGTCTGGGCTTAAATTAAGGACCAACTTGTTGTTCTTGTCGTCAGCTTTCGATTGATACCCATACTGTGGATATTGAATGTTTCATCACAGAATTTTCAGTCTAAGTTTATGAGAAAAGCCAGGAGGACCCCCCCCCAAGTACACCCCGGTTATATGCTGCAAATTTGATGATTGAGATACACATATATATATATATATATATATACATACATATTATAAACCTGCTGAAGTACCTGCTGAAGGAAAGGATCCGCAACGTAGTCACGTACAAATCAAAGTCCTGGATGCAAACGCATGAAAAAAATTTGAGAACCTCCTTTTTTTCTGATGGGGGTTCTGGGGGTTCTAACTTTTATCTTGACATGGGCCAAAAAAGCCAGGTTTTAAGCTAAAAATAGCTAATTTACGAGAACATCTCCGGCGAAGCCGGAAAAATTTTGAAAATTTGTCTATTTTAGTAAAAATTTGGGCCTCTAAAAAATCCCGGGGGGGGGGAAGCAAAATTCCCGGGAGCGGAAGGCATTTTCGGGGGAAACTAATTTGGGCCCCCGCACCTCCCCCCCCATGTAAAAATACCTTGATGTAACGTTTGATCTAATAAAGTATATAAATTTAAAATTAGAACCTAGAGCACAAATTCTTTAGAATTCTGGGAATAGGGATCATATTGCTTGTCCTTTTCCCAGTCAAGGCAAGTGTGGATGTTAAATCAAGTAACAAAATCACATAACATCACACACTGGGAACACTAATTAAAGGAGGACAGAAATATAAGTTTTAAACTGTCAAATTGTCTACGCCAATGTAGGAGGCTATATATTAGCTTAAAGCAACAAATTAAGTTTTGTAAGCCGGCAACAAAATCAAGTTCAAGATAATATAGATTACTGCCCTCTAGCAAATAGTTTTCATTAATTTTCAGTAATATTAGGATTAAGAGGGTACTGAAATCGCTTGATCAAATCATCTTAATTAATTTTCATAGATGCGGAGTCATGTGATGAGAAGCACTGCTCAATTTCAGCATACACACCTTAAAATGAAATTTCTATATGATAGTCTACTACTTAGTAAAGTGTAGGAAGACTATATCGCTTGTATGAATAAGCAAAGGAGTAGATAAACCGGAAGGGAAAGAGGATTATATCTAATTAATGACTCCATTTTTCTCGAAAACTTAGTGAGTCATCAGTCGGATACACTTAGCGGATCCGTTGGTTGTCCTTAGCTTACCCGTTTCGATAGTTCTTTCAATCGACTGGACTTTTCTTCTAGCAGTTGATGACGTTTCACTTCCGCTTTGGCCTGTCGTTCTTCGTGTCGCTGACGAGCGGATTGCGGACATCTAAAGGTCAGAGTTCAAATCCAGTGGGTCGAAGCGTTTTGGTTAAAAACAAATATTAAAAACAATGTGATCCAGAACATTTATAATTTCTTTCTACCTCAACGAACACACAAATGGCTGACACTAGAACTCCCAGCACAATACTTAGGCTAATGCTCAGCACACATATACATAAAGCAAAATAAAACAGTATAAAGAATAAGAGAGCCATCAGTATAATTATCCATTCCCCCCTCACTAAACCTGCAATGAATGCAAACTTTTTTCTTGAGGGAGAAGAAAGCTTCTCATGCATCTGGGCAGCTTGTCCAGGAGCTCGTATCTGACCTCCCAGTTCTCTTTCCACCATCTCACTCCAGCTAACATGAGGTCCTGACAGTACATCAGCTAAAACAAACAAAAAGAAACTATAAAACCATTAATCTCTCTCCAGTCAATGCATTTGCAGAAGTACGTATCCATAGTCATCTGTTACACAGTACATTAACGTGGACAAATTCAAAAGTCACGTTCATTATTCACTCAAATGTAAACATATTTCAGTAAAAAATGAAAAAATCAGCGGAATTACAAACGAAAACGAGTTAACAACTAGAGTTCTGAATATAGAAAAATACATACTGGGTTTAACTTTACTGCCCCCCCCACCACTTTTCGAGGTCCATTCCACTCAACCACTTCCTCCCTCCCCACTCGGCCAAACCCCCACTTTTTAGCCCCCCCCCCACTCATTATAAGGTGCCCAGAAAAAGTCAAATCTGAAGGATTTTTGGTCAAAATTTTCAAATATTTTCCGGCTTCGCCGGAATTTTTTCGTGAAAAATTATCTTTTTTGGCACTCAAACTCAATTTTTGAGCACTTTTTAGCATAGCTACAGCTGCAGAAAACAGGCTTTTTTACTGTATTTCTGGCATTTTTAGACTATTTTATTCCCCCCACACTTTCGACGTCCCCCCCACTCTCCCCACCCCCACTTTTTTCGAATAAAATAAACCAAGACGTCTACATTAAATATGAGCTGGAAGTCGATTTTGAAGACGGGGATGAATGCAGAAATGGTAACCTGGAGCGTGACGTTTCTGATATGTTTCCAAATATATGAAAAAACAGATTTTCAGAAGGGGAACCCCTGCGAGTGGGAAGGTTACCTCCAATTTTGGGAAGTGTGTGCACACATTTTTGTGTGAACAGAAAACAAAAAAGGGGGAAGTTATAAACTTCTATATACCCATTGCAGAAGACATTCAAAAATTATACAACTTTATAAATGCAGCGTATACCAAATCTTTCTTAGCAGAACTTATATGGGACTCATATTAGCTGCATAAACTTTCTTTCCAAACACGTTTACCTATACATTTCTAGACATGTTCGCTTTGACTACTGGCACCGAATTAATCATTAATTAGATGAAAAGAGCGAACGTCGAGCTGTCTATACGTTCCTTTCCTGGTTTTTTGATTACTAACTTGCAATGAAATTTTTATGGCCAATTTTGTCTTTAGTATGTAAGCAGGCACCTATATATGCATTTCCAAGGATCAAGTTACAAGCTACAAATAGCTCCTGTTAAACTAGCCCACTCATCTTTTTAACTTACTTCCCTAAGTTGACAGGTGACACCTTACTTATAGATTTTGGATACTTAGAATTGGCAATTAAGAACTATCAAACTTATAGGCAGAAGTTTGTTAAAACTATTATAACGACAGTTACGACCTGGAAAATAAAAACACCCGAACAATACCGAATCTCACCGACTCTTGTGGAAAGCAATAAGGGTCTTGTAGCACCAAAGGTCCTAAAAGTTCGAACCTCAGGGGGGACTCGAGCCTACAATTTTTTGTGCGCTAGACAAGACAAACACTCTGCCAACTGAGCTACAGACTCACGGTCGCATCAAGCATGTGGGAGTTCGTGTACCAATGTGCATGACTTTCGCTATATTATAGGAATAAGTTGAGTTTCGTACCAACTTTTTATTTTCCTTTTCCGGAATTTATGTCTGGAATGAAATTAACACAAAATAGAAGTCTGACCAAGAATTAAAGAAATACATAAATATACTCTCATGCTAATTCATGAACGATCCATTTGTAGACGTGTAAAACATCAAAATTCCTATGTTAGTAGTAGTATATGAACACACGTAAGAAGAAACAAAATGGAGGAAGAACAAGATCAAAAGCCATAACACCTGTTCTACAGATATAAACAAGAGTACATAATAATAAGAGTATGCCACTAGGCAAGCTCTATGTTATCAGAGCAAAAACTATGCTCTGCTCGCTAACGGCCACCCCCCCCCCGCAAATTAGACCCTTCACTTCAAAGAATTTTGTGCGCTATGTTTGTGTTCTAAAGCTCAAAGCAGGCACAAAATTCGCGCACGCACTGCTTGTGTTTTTGAGCTTAAGCACATAAACATAGAGCGAGTGAGCGTACCCCCGTTTCGACTAGGTACTGATTTGCGGGGGGGGGGGGGGTCACTAGGGTCTGATTTGCGGGGGGGGGGTGGGCCGTTAGCGTGCAGAGCAAAGTTTTTGCTCTGATAACATAGAGCTTGCCTAGTGGCATACTCTTATTATTATGTACTCTTGATATAAATAAAAAAGGAGGAATTCATGTACTATCAAAGGTCCGAAAAAACCCACGGCGTTTTGCTCACTAGACTAATCCGCTCTGCTAACTGCGCTAAGGCGGCACAGTCGAATCAAGTTTAGCAGAAACGAAGTGGAGCAAAAGCAAGTCCAAACCAAGCTAAGCTTTAGGTAGTACAACGTCTAAAGCGCTGTAGGAGTTTATCGCCGTAACCCGTCCGTAGCTACTGTCATCCGCTGACATTTTTAAGGATGTCGAAAGTGGGGGACTTGGCGCCCAGGAGGGGGCTTCCAAAACTGATACCTAATAAATTTTTACCAAAAAGTTACCATTTTCTAGGCAAAAATACAAAAATGCTGTTTTTAAGCATATATAATGAGCTACAACTCCAGAAATTAAATAAAAATTGAGACAACTTTTGAAAATTCGATCCCAAAAATTTGATTTCCAAATACTTTTGGATAATCAGCATAGGTGGGGGCGTGCCGAAAATTGTAGCGGGGCTTCACTCTACTAAAATTGTCACAGGTATGTACTAATCAACTAGTCAACTTAACTGAACGGGTAAGATTTTAGGATTCGCAGCATTTCTTTTATTTATTGCCTAGTTTTTGCCAAAAAACTACGAAGAAAGATTTATTAACAACTGGGTTTTCTTTAGTGGGGGAGAGGGTGGGGGACTCGTTCCCCTTCCCACTTTTTTGGGCTCCCCCCCGCCCCCCCACTCACTAAGGTGCCCAGAAAATGCCAAATTTTAAGGATTTTTGGTCAAAACTTTCAAAATTTTTCCGGTTTCGCCGGAATTTCTTGGTCAAAAACCGTCTATTTTGGTACTAAAACTTGATTTTTGAGCACTTTCGAGCTTAGTTCTAGCAGTATATGTAGAAAACACGTAATTTTTACGGTATTTTTAGCACTTTTAGCCCATTTTATCCCCCCACTTTTGGTCTTTCCCCCCACAAGTGGGTGGGGGCTTCCCCCCCCACTTTTTTGGCCTAGAGAAAACCCAGAACAATAGCCTCATTAGTTAAAAAGTCGTAAAAACAGCATAGGGGGGTCGCCAATTTTCTACCATCTCCGATTTTCTCATTTTCACAAATATATTTTGTACTCCCCCGGGTCCGAGTGCTGTGCAAGAGCAAATGAGCTATAGCTTGGCAAAATGTTAATCCGGACTACGTAGCTTGTTAATATCTATATATATAAGGGGGTTTTTGTGTTAGCTCAGCTAATTTCTAGAAATTTTCAAAATTGGATGAAGTCGGTGTCTGCACAATTCTGACTTACAAAAATGCCACCAACGAAAGGTTTTGTCCTGCCCTGCACTGCACACGAGTATACGTAGATATTAACACATTACACAAATAGAGGTTTAACTTGCATACGCACAATCCCCGCTGCTGCTTGTGAGTAGATCACACTTTTGGTCAACGCGTCGGCCGTTTCGGCCGTTTTGCCTCAAGATACGGCATTTTCTCTAATTTTTTAATATAATGGTCCATACATAAGTCAGGTGAAAAAAACCCGAGATATTCCAACCAAGTACGGTGTGCCAATTTGCACATATGAAAAGAAGATTTATGCTAAGTTTCACTGCAACTGCTAATGTTGAACTGGGGATGCATGCCTTAGTTCGACGACGGAGGCATATAGTCAGAAAATGGCATTTTCTAATTTCCCAAATATAGCCAAATTTTACATCAAATTGAAGCTGTCAATGTCCTGAACATTTTATCTTCTTGCACCAACTTTCTGCAAAGCAGTATGCGAAAGTTAGAGCGCGTTAAGGTTTGAAGTAAATAATAATCGGAACGAGCTGATAAAAGTTATCGAGCACCGTTACTTGCCTCCTACTTCATTATTGTCATTTGTACAGCAATAAATAGCCTCAGATAGATGCTTTAACTTGACGTATTGGCTAGGTCGTTGTCCTTTGTCATCCTATGTGTACACGACTTCGAGACCCCCAGAGAGGCATACTGGCGTATAAATTGTAGGGATTTGAACGGCAATATCTCTTAACTGGATTTAATTTTAAAGTTTGTCTTGTTTTGGACACATACGTATTGGGATATATTATAACAGAAAATAAGTTAAATCGGTGACTATAAAATTTGGTACCCGGGGACACCCCCTCCTTAAATGGACTATTTTAGCTTTCAGACTACATGCAGGAAAAATGCTTCGCGGGGGAACACCTAAATTGGTCTTCATACTAAACAGCAAAAACTCCAAAAACTGTGAACTGTAGTATATAATATTTTTGTTCAAAAAATGCTACACTAACTAGTAAACATCTCATCACTAATTATTAATCAACGGTCACTTTTACGTCATGTAGCCAAATTTCTTACCGCTTGTGGGGACAATGTCGAGGGAGAATTTTAAGGGTATTCTATTTCTACAGGTGAGGGGAGGCCACCGGTTGTGGCCCCCGAAGTCGACCTCCTTTTGAAATCAAATTCTCCCACAAAATATGCCAGTAGCAAAAATGCTAAGCAGAAAATTAATTAGTGTGTGTGTTGGTTTACGAAAAATTCCGGTAGTGAAAGTAAAGCAACAAGTTTGAAAAATGCTAATATGTGCTGGTGGGGTCCTTATTAGGCTCAATTTGGCGCGCTGGCAGCCGAGACCCAACTCCTCCGACTACTAGGGTGCCAAAAAAAGTGGACCCACCCAAAATCTTACCCTCGGACAACTCCGAAACAAAATTGAAATTTTTGCTGGTACTCACCATGGGCTTTGCGCAGCAACCCCGTATTATGCATGTGACATGTCCTAACTCTAAGCTGTCCAGCCATATATTGGTTTCCCTGCCATGTCCTCTGGCTTCGCCACCGGCAGGTAATGTTTTGTGAACAAATTCACAAAAGAAAAATCACAATAAACTTTTTGTAAAAAGCCTCTGGGGCAACCGCTAGGGTAAAACTAATGCCAAATTCCAGTTCAGCTACCCGAAAACCCTATACAGCGCTTTTAGGTACCTCAACCCAGGGGCGTATCCAGGATTTTGAAAAGGGGGGTTTGACTTGACCAAATTTTTTTGTTGTCACGAAACAAACTTAGTTTTTGATTTAGTGCAAAAGTTTTGAAACAGTGTAATGGATAACGCCCCGAAGGCGCGAAAATTTTAGAAATTTTACTAATTTGGGGGGGGGGCAACAACCGAAAAAGGGGTTTCAGCCCCCTAACCCCCCCCCCTTGGATACGCCTATGCCTCAACCCTTTGTGGCAGATTAGTCCGGCCGATGGACCTGGACACAGGGGCTGGCCAGGTCCACCTAAGTGGGCAAAAGCTACCTAAAAACTATATAGTGACAAATTTCAATTCTACGCATATAGGCGAGTTTTTAGGCTTCTGGGACCTTGAAATACACTTTTTGGTCGGTCACGTGACCCCTATCCGGGTCTCGTGACCCGGGGCCAAGTCACGTGACCACTCCAGATGCGATATTACTCCATCAAATTGCTCTATGCTTACTAGAGCAACAGAACACAAAATAAGTGGATTCCTAGCTTTCTGGTATCAATAATTAAGGTAAAGCATATTGGCCTGGGTGCCCATTTTGGACCCAGGGGCCGAGAACCAAATTTCGAAGTTCAGCCTGTGCAAAAGAAACTCTAAATTGTTTTACATAATATCACTATGGGCTATGCACTATTTACGCATGAACAGAAAAATTTCCTAGCTATGCCCTGAGATCACATCCGGTGGTGATTTTTTGTGAATGTGAACACATGATTTTTTGTGAATTCGTTCACAAAAAATCAGAAAATTTTTTCTTACTCACGCTATACAAGGGCTGTCAAAGTATTGAGTATTGGGACAAAGTATTGAGAGGCTATGTGCAGTCCTATATGGTGTTCCCGGAAGTCGGCTCCGACCGGACAGGCCAGACGGCAAAGTGGAACCAGCCCAAAAAATGGGTGAGTCGGACGGCAAAAAGGACTGCGGGAATCAATTCCCCGCTTCAGAAAACATTTGTATTGAAGAATTCAGCTTTATAAGTGGAATTAGCGAGAAAATTTGATTTTTCATTTTTCGAATTTTCATCTATTTTGACCTGCCACTGTGGGCGCTAGGGATAGCAAGGTTCACAAAAAAAATCAAAAATCGAAATTTTGCTGGCAATTTCGCAAATGAAGTCCGATCGAAAAACTTTTGGTACGTATGGAACGGCAGTGACCCCCTCTACATGGTGCAAATTTCGTGCCGGTAGCCCTCATGTAGCGTGAGTAATAAAAAATTTTTGTGATTTTTTTTGTGAACGAATTCACAAAAAAAATCACTTGTTCACAAAAAAAAATCACCACCGGATCTGATCTCAGGATATAGCTAGGAAATTTTTCTTTTCATGCATAAATAGAGCATAGTCCATAGTGTTATTATGTAAAAAAATTTGGACCCCAAAGTTTTTTTTGCACAGGCTGAACTTCGAATTTTGGTTCTCGGCCCCCGGGTCCAAAGTGGCTACCCAGGCCAATGTGCTTGACCTTTATTATTGATACCAGGAAGCTAGGAATCCACTTATTTTGTGTTCTATTGCTCTAGTAAGCACAGAACAAACAATTTGGCGGAGTAATTTCGAATCTGGAATGGTCACGTGACTTGGCCTAGGGTCACGTGACCTGGGTCGGGGTCACGTGACTGACCAAAAATTTTATTTCAAGGCCCCAGAAGCCTAAAAACTCGCCTATATAGGTTTTTCGGTGCGTAGAATTCAAATTTGGCATTAGTTTTTAGGCAGCGTTTGCCCAGATAGGTGATCCTGACCACCCCCTGGGTCCGGAGGGTCCGGGCCGGGTCCATCGGCCAGACCGTCTGTCAGAAGAGGGTTGAGGTACCTAAAACATGCTCTATATAGGTTTTCCGGGTAGCTGAGCTCGAATTTGGCATTAGTTTTACCCTAGCGGTTGCCCCAGAGGCATTTTATAAATAGTTGATAGTGATTTTTCTTTTGTGAACTTGTTCACAAAAAAAAAAATCACCCGCCGGTGGCGAACCCAGAGGACATGGCAGGGAATCCAATATATGGTTGGATAGCTTAGAGTTAGGACATGTCACATGCATAATATGGGGTAGCTGCGCAAAGTCCATAGTGAGTACCAGCAAAAATTTCAATTTTGGTCCGGAGTTGTCCGAGGGTCCGATTTTGGGTGGGTCGACTATTTTGGGCACCCTAGTCGGAGGAGTTGGACCTCGGCAGCCAAACTTATATATGTTAGGGTTGGGACTTGTGGCTATTACCATGCAAAAAATTTTCCGGCTGCGGCTTGTTGTTAGCCGTCTAGGTGGGTGATTTTTTTTGTGAATTTTCGGGGTGATTTTTTTTGTGAACCTTGCTAGAAGTGCTTGAGAAACGGGACATCGGCAATAATTCTTTAAAGATTAAACGGATTAGATTAAAGTTAATCCGCATTAAAGAAATAGCATCTCGGATTAATCGGATTAAAATTTAACCCAGCGAGTTAAACGAGTTAAACAGATTAAATATAAACCTGTTTCTTTATTCCCACTTCGGATTAAAAATTGGAAGAGTTAATTTTAATCCGACCTGCTTAATCACTGCTCCTTAGAGATTAAATTATCCGTTTAATCCGGCTCCTGCATTTTTAACTAGTTTTTAATCCTCGTGCAGCTTCGCGGATTAAACAGATTAAAAGTTGACGGATTAAAATTTTTAATCGCTGTTTCTTTAATGACAGATTCAACGGACTAAAATTATGGTCGGATTAAACGAGTTAATTTTAATCCGTCTAATCCATTGACCATTCTAATCTTTAAAGAAATAGGCCCTTAGCTATTTATTAAGTTCGAGATATATATATATATATATACGTAATTTCTGAATATAAGAAATTGGCACCAGCCCATAACGTTCTGGATGCTGGATTCAGGCCGGGAAGAGGTTGTATCGATCAGATATTTACTCTTCGTCAACTCCTGGAGACAAGGCACGAGTATCGAAGGGCTTCCTATGTCGCCTTCGTGGACTTCCGTGCAGCATTCGATTCTGTAAATCGAGAAGTACTCTGGAAGATCATGGAAAGCGAAGGTGTTCCGTTGAAGCTGACCTCCATCTTGAAGCTTTTGTACAAGAACACAATGGCCAAAGTTCGCGTATATGGCCGGGACACAGCTCCGTTCGATATAACATCAGGTGTCCGGCAGGGATCGGTAACGGCTCCTCTACTTTTTAACTTCTGCATTGACTGGATTTTGAAGAATGCCATGGACGATCCGACTTTCGGTGTTGCAGTCGGCCACAAAATCATTACAGACCTGGATTTTGCCGATGACGTAGCTCCACTGGCAACTTCAGTTCCGGCTCTGCAAGCGATGATACCGATCACCGTGTTGTGACGTTTGCGGCATTCGTGGGACTAGAAATCAATGTTGCAAAGACCAAAGTTATGGGACCAAAGTGGCTAGCGCCACCACACCTCCTGATAGGTGGCTCTGCCCTGGAATGCGTTGATTGTTTTTGCTATCTTGGCAGCATAATCACCAACGATGGGTCTTCAACTGCCGAAATATCCGCCCGTATAGGTAAAGCTCAGAGCGCATTTCATTCCTTGATAAGACCTCTTTGGTCCAAAAGGGCCGTCAGCATGGCTACCAAAGCAAGGGTGTATGATGCAGCGGTGAGAAGTGTCCTGATGTACGGCTGCGAAACCTGGTCTCTAAAATCTGCTGATTTGAACAGAATCAGTGCCTTCGAACATCGTTGCTGGCGTCGTGTCCTACGTATTATACCCCAAGCGTGTATAACCAATGCCGAAGTCAGTGCCAGGTTTCTACACACGGAGAGTATCGATCTCGTCCTGAGAAGAAAAAGGTTGACCTGGCTGGGTCATGTTCTACGGATGTCCCAAAGCAGGTTTCCTCGCGCAGTCTTGTTGAGTCCAATACCTCACGACTGGCGAAGGCCATCTGGGCGGCCTCCCAAGACCTGGGTTCGAACTGTTCTGGAAGATCTGCATTTTCTATCTGATCCACTTATTTACGGACGGCGTTGGCAATCTGATTGGCTCACCATCTGCGCCGATATTGCTGCCGATAGGTTACAATGGAGAGGAGTTGTCCGTGACTGCAACCATAGTGCTGGCTAGGGATGAAGCAATCTGTTGCCAGGATTAAGCAAGCCATAACGTTCGACCTATGATGCAGCGATCACAAAAATTGACATTTTTCGCTCTGAGCCGACAGCGGCATTGTGGCAGGATATTTCTTACCTGTGGGTGGGGCGCCCCCCCCCCGAAATTGCCTTCCCACCCCAGAAATTGCCCCTTCCGGGATTTCCGGGATTTTTTGGGGGCACAAATTTTTGCCAAAATAGGCAAATTTTCAAAAATTTTCCTGCTTCGCCGGAGATTTTTGTAAAAATGGCTATTTTATGCTTAAATCATGGCATTTTTGAGAACTTTTTACGTTTCTACGTGTAAAATACGCCAAAAAGACCAATTTTTAGCTCATTTTTGCAATAAAATCTTCCCCCCTTTGACGCCCCCCCCCTGAAAAAACCCTAAAAATACCCTGTGTAGCTCACATGCGGTTGAAAAACGTAGCAATTCTTAAATGGCGTATGGAATAATACTACCAGACACTAGCGTAGCCAGAAAAAATTTCGGGGGGGGGGGAATGCAAAATTTTTTCGGGGGGGGGGTCTGGGGGCCGTGCCCCCCAGAAGCAGAAAAAGGTTTATTTCGTGACTTTCGTGGGATTTTTCCAGAGCATTGTTTGAAATTACAATAATATTTAAGGCGCAGTGCGTGTTCATGCACCCAACAGATGCAGAAGGTGGTCAAAGTACACCAAATGGTACTCATTTTGTTAGTGCGAAACACGTATTATAATTTCATAGTACAATTATATATAACTGGGCGTTTTACACATGGCAGGACAAAATTCCTGGGGGCAACACAATTTCGGGGGAGGAATCCCCCCCTCCCCCCCCCCCCTGGCTACTCGCCTGCTACCAGACCCTATACCCCTTTGGTCCGTCCTTCCCTGCAGATTACGTTAAAGAGGAGGAAAATGGCGCAACTTTTTAATGGTAAGTGGGGCTGAAACTTCGCTCACATACTAAATTCGATGTGCTCTACAATTTGCGCATGAAATCTGCTTAGGATCTTGCGCAGCTTATCCGCAGCTAATTTTACACTGTCTCCAGGGACTGTTGACACACATATTATAGGGGTCGCTGCCGCGATCCATATGATTCATTCGATCCATATGATTCCGTATGATTCCACTCAGTAACTTCAAAAACTGAATAAACTGAGGAACTACACACACATTAAAACATGCTTACTGCGCAGTGCTTACGTAACCTACTTGTAATTACGTAATGTGCTATTCAGCTGTCAAATAGACAGGAATTGAATTTTTCTCCAATTCAGTGTCACGGATGTCTCAAACGAAACGTAGCCGGTTTATTAGAAGCCATAATCATTAATATAATATTCGGTCCAAAAAGTTGAACACGGACAGTATTAGCTTTCTTCTTCTTCTTCTTATTCTTTATACTGAAAGATTTCTCTGCCTTTTAGAGGCAAAAAATTTTGTCTTATACTGTTAACTGCGTAGGATGGTGATAAACGAGGGATCTATGCTTTAGCCTTGCAAGGCTTCAATTTTTAGCCAAATATGGGCTTCTCAAGACTTTAAAGAAATATGATAATTCGCTAATGAACCATTGTGTATGTATAGCAGAGGTTGATGAAATTTGACGGAATACATTAAAGTCTAGGCAAATCATGTTCGAGTAATACTTCTAGGTCTTAGTAAGGATTCATGTTTCCTGGCACATATATAATCTTTTTTCAAGTTTATGCACTAAGAAGAAAACACGGGAGCTATAACGTCTCGGAATGAATATCTCATTTCCCACTCTTATTATATATGTGCCTACTGTATGCTAGTAAAACTCCTAACTTATCACATAAACACTACCTTAATGAAGATAACAGAATCAGACTCTCACTTATCTTAAGGGGTGCTGGTATCAATATGTGAAAAGCTGAAGTTAAGTACATCCACTTTTGCACAATGCCAGAAAAGAAAGTGTCAAATTCTAAAAATCATTGATCAAACTTGCAAAAATTATCCGTCTTAGAAAAATTTTTGTCGAAACTAGGGTTTTTTAGATTACCACAGTGCTAAAAATCTAAAACTTGACGAATCGAACTGAAATTTAGTAAGGGGATATTTTCTACAACGCTGAGTTCGAATTAGGGTTGGTTTTTTCCGGAAAAAAGATTGCTGGAAAAAACCTTTCCAGTGTTTTCCATTTTTTTCCAATCACCCCAAAGTTCACCAATGTGCTAAAAGTTGCGTTCGCGTTATTTCATGTTTCTACATGCATAGAAGCAGTTTTCAAGATATTTCATAGTGCACCGGATAGTGCACTTACGCAAGCTCTTACAAAGGCTCCAGTATCGATTACAGGAATCTTCAGCAGACGATACTGTAGAGTAGACTACAGGTAACTTACGTATATATTAGGGATCGACCGGATATCCGAATCCGGCAGCAAAACCATGCGGATCCGGATCTTTTTTTAATTAACGAAACAAAGAAAATTTATTTGTGAAACTAAGAAATAAATGTCAAGATTGCTCTAAATTAATTTCTAGAAGCGATTTTGTTGTATTAAGAGTCTGGCTCTTACTGGAGGCTGCCGCCCCCAGACACCCTTTTATTTTCTTAGTATTCAGTTGAAACTAATTTTTTGTAGACCTTGATATTTTATTAGATACACTAATACGTATTTTATGTATATATTTTATGTTGAATTAATTTCTATTTATAATGATGCTTTTATGATTGAATAGTTTAAATTGGATTATTTTAAAACTTCTGTAAACTCATAAACAAGGTGCGACAATTCAGACATTAACTATGTATTTGGGGTTTTCAAATCTTGAAATCTTTCTGAATGAATTTTAAAAATGTTTTAATAAAGTTTTTCTTGAAATTTATTCTCGGAAATAGCAATACGTTTTTGCAGGTCTGTACCGCATTTATCCAATGCATATATGCAATGCATTGCAGATACGGGGTGAACTTATCCAATGCTATAAAACTTAAGCGGGGGGGGTCCCTTTTTGGTCGATTTTTCGACCATCTCCGATTTTGCTCATTTTCACATATTTTGCTCTCCGAGTGGTATATCTTAATGAGTTTTTGAAATTAAAGTCAGATCTTTTACGGCCAAAAAGGAATTTCATTTCAAAGTTGAGATCTCATGTGTTAAACATAGGAAACTGGAAAAGTTTCAATTTTTTGACTAGTGTCAAAAAATCTCGAAACTGGGCAAAGATTATCAGCATAATTTGGTATCATTAGAAACGTCTATTTGTATACTTTAATTTGTTGGAATTAGATTTTTGAGTTAGGCCTTTAAATTTTTTAAAATAATTTTTGAAGCTTGCTGACTGTGAAATTTGACGTTTTTCGTTGTTGAAAACTGGGGTGTTTCAAATTTGATCAAGCATTACATAAATTGAAAGGCCTAACTAAAAAATCTGATTCCAACAAATCACAGTATATAGGTAGACGTTTCTAACAATACCAAATGATGCTGATAATCTTTGCCCAGTTTCGAGATTTTTTGTCACTAAAAATTTGGTTTTTTTACCAAAATTTTGAATTCTTTCGATTTTTTGCCTATCACGTGAGACCATTGCAATCAGCAGCTACCAAATGCCAAAATATCTCGTTTCTCGTTATTTATGTGTAAAAATGAGCGAAATCCGTGACTATAAATTTTTTCATGGTGGACCCCCCCCCCCCTTAAGCTCGAATACGTACTTAAATAATTCATTAAAAGTAAGTAACTATTAATTCAGCAGCAATGGACTTGACTTCTATAATTTCTCACTGTTCTAACCTCGGACAATTCTTTGAAAATTGTTGACTTTATTATAAAATGTTCCATGTTTTCATGTATGATTCATGCCCACCACACATTTAAAAATTCTTTGGATATGCACCTTGCGAAAATTAATGTCAATATTTATTTAAACATACGTATATTTGTTAAATTCAAGTTAGTTGCAGCTTTCCAATAAAGCAAAATTGCTGAAATTTGTTAAATAAATTCATGACCAGCATTTAAAACATTATCAAAGCCATAGAAAACCCCATATGCTGTAACAAAACCAAGAAAAATTTTTAAAAATTTACATGTATTTTGAAGTCCAGATCCAGATCCGGATCCAAACCAGATCCGGATCCGGCAAAATTTTGGATCCGGTCGATCCCTAGTATTTATATACCTTGACGGTTCTGCTAGACCTGGTCTGTGGTTTTCGCAAAGTATATACGTAAACAATACTAGACGTATTAAGGGTTTTTGGCTTTTAGCATTCCACTGCTTGACGTGGAATTGTGAACTCTACCCGAGTTACGCAACCATATACACATTCCATGGTAAAAAATCTTAAACCCCAGAATTAGCTCAAGTTCATGAATATCGTCTTATTATCTCATTAAACCGTGTTTGTGATAGTTTCTTAATGTTCTGATTTCATAAAGTAACTTTCAGAACAGTCTCGAATAGTTTTCCATTTTTTCCGCTGCTTCGAAAAAACCCAAATACAATTTGGTCAGATTTAGCATACCCCCATCTACTATGACCCACGGAAAAGGTTGCAAATAGTGCAAAATCGCCGGACAAGTTCAGAAAGCATTATATTTCGCTACAAAAATCGTTAAAATAATACTAGGAATATTTTTCCATTTTTTCCAACCCCATCCGAAAAAATAGAGAAAACGGAAAAAACCTTTTTTCCAGTCCTTTTTTTGCGCCCATCCCTAGTTCGAATACTGCAAAATTTTTCAATTTTCAAAACTGAGTCAGCTTTTCGTTAGCTCAGTGTAAGCGTACAACATAACTCGTATCAAGCTAACAACAATTTGAATCGAAAACTGGACTTGAGCTTCGAGTTCTGCGATCGAGGAAACCTTCTACGGGATTTTCGGCAAAATCAAAGAAATATTTTTGGTTCCCCTTGCTTGGTTCCCCATGCGAATCGAAAATACCGAATTTCACGAAATCAGCAATGTTTGAACTCAGCGTGGTAAAAAACATACATATACCAAATTTCAGCTCGATTGGTCAAGTTTGAAAACTTTTAGCACTGGGGAGGGTAATCTGGAAAAAACCAGAAAATAATCAACTTCGTTACCAAAACCAAATTTTTGAGAATTTTTTTAGCTTATAGCGGTTTCTGCAGAAAACAAGTTAATTTTACTGTATTTTGGTGATTTTTGACAACTTTAAATTCGGGTCCTCTTAGATTCCCACAACTTTTAGGTTCCTTCCACTTTTTTATCTAGAGAAAACCCAGCCCCTGATCCATACCTGAACGGGAGGTAAAATTTCACTGACCCTTGTGGAAGCAAATTTGGGTACCCCTTGTGAGAGCGATTTTTCTTAGGGGTACTTTTGAAAGTTTTGTAAGGTGTGCGCCTACCGGAGTAGAGCATTTCTGATAATTGCGAAATATTGTAAAGTGTGCGCCTAACGGAGTATCACCAGCTGGAAAAGTTTTGAAAATTTTAGTCGTAAAGCCTATTTTTTGGACAATTTTCTTACCCCTTGTGGCCAATTTTCTTACCCTTGTGGGACCAATTTCGCGACCCTTCGTGGACGACTTCGCCGAGGGGGGAGGGGAATTCCCCCCCCATGTCCACCTGTGCCCGGATCATCTTGCTATTTTAGACGTCATATATTTGGACATTTTTTGCTTTTCAGACTAACAATGTATAGATACTTGTTCTTGAATAATAACAGGAGTATATATACAAATAATATTACGCAACATTCGTTGTTTACACAATAATACTTTAAATATAGTCAGAGCGGGTAAAAGCACATCCGAAAAGGTGGGGAAAACCGACCCTCCCAGAGAACTCAAGGTACCAGATACAGACAGCTAGTATAGCGCAAATGAAAGGGCGATCTTTTTACGGTAAAACCATGAATATAAGGTTGGTATGGGACAAAGCGGTCTATTCTGATAGTGTTCCAAAGTTGACCCCTCAAAACACCTCCAAAACCTATAAGAAATTCTAAACTTTGCTAAGCTTATTTCTAGAAACCTATAAGGAAAACTTAGTTAGTCTTTTTCCTAGGGGTATATGTGGACCCCTCTAGCATTTGGTATAGACGGCAGCCTCCTACCTTTTATCCAGTCTGAGTACTATTATTCTGGGCCTATCTCGGGAGGATCGCATAAGCAACGCCGAACTTAGAGAACGTGCTGGGAACAGAACCCCAATGGAATCTCGCTTGCGAACGAACCGCCTGAAATGGCTTGGCCACGTTACTCGAATGGATGAAAGACACCTTCCAAAAAGATCATTCTTTGCCGTCATTCCACCAGGTTGGAGGATGAGGCGACGCCGGCCACGCCAAACCTGGGAGCAAAATGGTCGCTTCGACTGGAACGACACTGTAAAGACACTAGCAACGGACAGATCTCAGTGGAAGGAGATCAGCTCTTACGCTAACCAGAGGCCACCGATGTCTTCGTGGCGAAGATGATGGTGACCAAGTACAAGTAAGTACTGGGTATGTTTTTTCTCCGCGCCCATTTTGACCCCTCAGCGGGGAAAAACACACCGCCCAATTTTTTAAATAGCTCAATATGTAGTTCTGAGCAATTCGATGCTTTTAAACGATAAAGCGGGTCTTGTTTTCTAATTCTGGTTCAAAAAATACGCACCTAGAGCCTCTAATAGCTCATAAGTTAAGGATGAAGATTTGCTGCATCATCGTGCCAGGTTTCATATGTTTACAAGGCAAAACTTTAAAAATTTTAAAAAACTTGACGAAATTGCAATTTAACGCCAAAAATAACGTAAATAATGAGAAACAATGACATTTGCAAGTTTTTTGGTATATTTATATATAGCGTCTGGGTGCTGTTTTTGCCGCGATATCCGATTATTCCATGGGTTCAGGAGCCTTGACGTAAAATGCATCGGACTACGTCCGATAAACAGCTTTCTACTGAAAACAAAGTGCACCATGTTATTTAGCATGGCCAAAAATGTGCAAACAACCGTTAATGTGTATCAACTAGTGTCCAGCGGAACACCCGGGATCATTTTTATTGCCATGTTTTCCCCGCCGGTCTGTTTTTTACCAAATTGGGGGGAGCAAAACAGACAAAATCGATTATTGTAACAGATGTACAAGGCATCAGGCTGATTTCTATACATGAGTCGATAGAACTAGGGGCGATATACACCGTGGTACAAACGCAAGCTCTCTCAGCCCTAAGTCGAAAAAGTTACAGCCTTAGTTCCGTCAAGAGTTTATAATAGGAAGAGTAAGACACTCAGCTCTTCCTCGTAGAATAAGCTTGCAAGATGCTCGAAACATTAAGGCCGAAATCTCGGGGGGGGGGGGCTTCTCAGCGTGTAAGCATACAACGCTGACATTATTTCATAACGGGCGTTTTCGACAAACTAAATACTATATAAACTTGAGCTAGGAAAATTGTACAGCTATAATTTTTATATCATTATGGTGCGTAAAACAAGATCTTTTTAACTGAACTTTTATCTTGAACGTAAGCCATTTCTAAGAAATGATGAAATTCCCAGAATTTTCGTAGCAAGTATGCTTTATTGCCGGTTTTGTAATAGATTACCTAAACCGAACTATATATATAATTTTGATACCGTTAAAAAGATCTCGATCTATGCAACATAATGATATAAAAATTATTGCTGTACGATTTTCCTAGCTCAAGTTATAGTATTTAATTTGTCGAAAACGCCCGTTATTAAAAATGTCAGCGTTGTATGTTTACAATCTGAGAAGCCAGCTCCCCGAGATTTCGGCCTTAATGTTTCGAGCATCCTGCAAGCTTCTTCTATTAGGAAGAGCTGAGTGTCTTACTCTTGGTATTATAAACTCTTGGTTCCGTATATGTGTTTATATGCCCTGACTATATATAAATTTGGAAATATCTGTTCGAAAGCTCTTCATAAATGCAATTTCTGCAAATTACATACCTACACCTACGCCAAAATGTAATTCTATGCGTTCCATCCAATTCAACCATATAATTTAGTGGTTATTGACAACTAAGTCTGAGCTAAGTTTGCTTACGTTCTACCAAGAGACCTGGCAAACTCAATTGTCGAACAAATAAGAACTATATGTATATACGTACGTAATTCTTACGCGCATTTCATAATTTTTGTGTTACAGTGGCAGCAAAATGATATTACCCTAAATCTGATTCAGAAAATTGTATCAACTTTAATATTGGGACATATATACATATATGAATTCATACAAGTGATAACAACATTATCCGATTATAATGTTTCTCCAAAGTAAGTCTGACTGGATATTATTATTATATACGTGAGCTGAGTGTGAGTTGATTATGAGGTATAATCTTACAGCACTGATACAGCATGCTACAACTTCCTGTTCTCAATAGAACAAAAGCATAGAAAACCCACCGACTCCAGCAATCAACAGTTCAAAACATCCAGGATTATTGTCGAACGATTTATGTACCATTCCCCAATCTTCACCACCGGGTGCCAGGGCCGGGGCCGGTGCCCGGTGCATCCCTATTTTATATATTTGTTTTTGTATTTCGCTTATTACATACACATGATTGTAATTCACAGATTGCAGAAAACTAAGCTGCGCATGCTTAAGCTAAACAGCGCACGTACACACTGCTTCTGAAATTGCAAATCCATTCCATAAAGTTTGCAGCTGTAAAATTTTAATTAATAAACATTCGTCAAAAATTGCCAAATTAAATTTTACAAAAACAATGCTAAACTTTTGCTACAATAGACAGTAGCAAATTGGTTTACTGCATCAGCAGCAGCAAATCGCATGCTTTCCAACGATGTGCAGTTGAATCTTTAACGTTGTTTATGTCTCTATCTCCGAAATATATAGACAGTTGAAATCAGTCAATATTTTCTACGGCAACGGCGGATTCGCTTTTTATGCCCCAAAGTATAGTTATAATTTTAATTTAGGTAAAGCAAGATCAGTTCCCAATTTACCGTGGATACCAGGGAAAGCGAATAAAGACAAGCTGTTAGATGGACTCCCAAATGTTCAAAACAGAGAACTAAAAAAGTAAGTTTAACCTTTTTTCAATACACAAAATCAGCACCAGCATGCACAAATTATCATAAGTAAGTATGTGAATTATTTAAAGTATATAACACGATGTAATATCATATCGCAGGAGGGTCGCTAGGCACTAACATTCCTTACTAATACTAATAGCATTATGACTCTATTACTTACTAATATTTATAATAACTTGTATACTCCTCTACATTTAACAAAAAACGTTTGTGCCATTTTAATTATAAGTCTGTTAACTCACACTCCCGTTTATATGTGCACGGTATATATTTATATATGTCCTTACACGTTTATATGTGCACGGTATATATTTATGTATATAGGCAGCGTTCTTTTCTTAGAGAGACTGTTGCACAGTTAGATAGGCAACCCTGCCCGGAGTGAGATATATTCCTAAGCATGCATATCAGTAGCTTTAGTTCAGAGTTGAGACCAGGAACACCTGTCACCATTTCTTCAAATCTAGCTTTCTTCTTGATCACATTCATTCAATATAAAACACCTTTGACGCAATTCTCAGGTTGATTGCAATAGAGAGAAATAAATATTCTGAAAAACCGAATCTATTAGGGATCTTAGCGCACGCATTGGCCATTGAATTCCTCCGACTCTAAGCTAATAAATAGTCTTTAATTACTTTCAAAGCGCTCACTCCAGTTACATTATTGCCCTGGATATTTTGCGATCAAACAGCCATTTTAAGACAGACGACAGATAACGACTTATATACATATTTGGTCTTGGTGGAATAAATTTGGTCAGAATTACCTACACAGCTTTACGAATATTTATTGGCTTTCCCTTGAAAGTGTTGGCCATAGATTATATCCAAGCTATTGCTTCTTGGAATAATGCCTATCCGTGGCTAATGTACAAGCATTCTCTGTAAGTTATTGCAAAGCGTTTATTGTATTCTAAACATACATTAACAAGGACACTATATAATTCTTAAGGGCTCCTGCACCGGTTTTGATCTAAGTTTTATCTGCCGTTGCACCAACTTTCAAGTTGTGCTAAATTCTGCTATTCAAGTCTTATGCTAAACTGAATTGTTGTGCACATTGTTGTTTTAGTTTAGTAGTAGCAGTACTACAAGTACATAGAAGTCAGACTATTTTACCGTACTTTTAGCTTCCTTGGGCAATTTCATCCCCCATTTTTGGTCTTCTCAAAGCTACTATCTGGCTACTAACTACTAACTAGCTACTGATACTAATTATTGTAAATTTGTAAAAAATCGCAGCCTCACACACACCTGGGCTTATTCTAGTGGTGGTGGGGTGGGGTGCGGACTCCCCATAAACACCCTTTCCTCCCAAAAATCGCCCCCTCCCAAGAAAAGAACTTTTGCACTGAAAAAAAATCGCCCAGAAGGCTAAATTCTGAAAAATTTTTCCGGCTTCGCCGGAGATTTTTACTAGATTTTACCTATTTAAGCACTAAATCCGCCTATTTTTTACGATTACTACAAAATAATGCAACTATCCAAATTTTTACTAAAATCTGCTGATTTGACTGCATCAACTGAAAACAAAAGCCAATTTTATATCGAGAAGATTTTCTTTGTCTTAGTTAAAATCAAAAACATTTTCTGGCGATTTTACTGAGAATAAACGCTGGGCGTAAACGTAGCTACTAACGAGTAGACGAAAAATTTTAGTTATATATATTATTTATATATGTGCTTAAAATTGAGCTATTTTTGTATATAGCGCTAATTGAAAAATATAGCAGATTTTTGGTGAAGAAACAGCGGATTTTGTATGAAGAGTTAGTAGAGTTAGTGGTCACGCAGGGTCGCACCAAGGATTTTGGGGTCTGGGTAAAATCCGGCCCCGGCCCCGGCCCCACTTTACATAGGAGACTAAAACAGGGTAAAATCCGGGTGTGCATAAAACACGGCCCCGGCCCCGGCCCCGGCCCCGGCCCCGGCCCGGTACATAAAACACGGCCCCGGCCCCGGCCCCACATAAAACACGGCCCCATTACGGCCCCGTGCATAAAACACGGCCCCGTCACGGCCCCATACATAAAACACGGCCCCGTCACGGCCCCATCAAAAAATCATATTTTTGACTAATGGGACTAAATATAACCAATTCAGCATTTCCTAACCTATCAAATTAAATTGTTTAACTGTTTAGGCTTTGAGTTTGAAAAATCAATTTTTGAATTAAAAAATATTATCTTTGAACCACCTTTTTTAGTTGTATTTTGGTAAACCTACAAATAACAAACTTTATGTTATGCAGTTATTAAATTGTAAATTAAATTAAATTGTGTAAATGTATTTATGTGTAAATTTAATTTCAATTTTATCTTACGCTTCGAAAAATTTAAGTAAAACATTTTTGTAAAATTTGAGAATTTACAATTTTTCATCACCTTTTAAACTTAAAACGAAACTGCATATGATCAAATGTTGTACATCGTAGAATAGGGGACGCTTAGAGATTTCAAGTGATTTAAAAATCAACTGTTAATGTTTATCTTGACAATCAGTAACTAAGTTTTTAAAGTAAGCCGTGCCGTATTGACACCTTTTGTGGTCATAAAGTTCAAGAGATCGTAAAAAATAACATTTTATTAAAAATTACATAAAATATCACAATTCAAAATTTGATTTTTCAAACTCAAAGACTAAACATATAAACAATTTAATTTGATAGATTAAGAGATGCTGAATTGGTTATATTTAGTCCCATTAGTCAAAAATATGATTTTTTGATGGGGCCGTGACGGGGCCGTGTTTTATGTATGGGGCCGTGACGGGGCCGTGTTTTATGCACGGGGCCGTAATGGGGCCGTGTTTTATGTGGGGCCGGGGCCGTGTTTTATGCACCCGGGCCGGGGCCGGAGCCGGGGCCGTGTTTTATGTACCGGGCCGGGGCCGGGGCCGGGGCCGGGGCCGTGTTTTATGCACACCCTAAAATCCGGCCCCGTCTGAAAACCGGTTTTCGTAAACACTTAGATAAACATGAATGCATGATATGTTATGGTCTGTAGTTAAGTGGCGGAATACTACTATATATAAGTAGGCATATGTTGAGTGTCATTGTAAAGATCAAAAGGTCACCTATCCCATAAATGATGATTCAAATTGAATTAACTTTATTGTAGAGATATTTAAATATCCGAAAACAATACAAAGTGAGTTTTGCAATGTATATATATATATATGTGAATGGATAACCTTATATAAAGTCAAGAGTAATGTACATTATGAACTCTTGATAAAGTAAACACTTGTATGTAATGTGGAAAACTTAAAAAATATAAAATTGAAGTTTATCTGTGAAGAAACATTTTGCTAAAACGTTGTATAGAGGGGTTTTCGGGGTCGCTGAATACGATTTTGGAGTCCGCTTTTTGATTCAGCCTTTAGTTAGTTCAGCTAGAGTTGTAAACGAGATTAAATTTTAATTTAATTTTTAATTGATTTAATGGAAAACAGAATTTAAAACTGTCTTCAGAGGATCTTTTGCGCTTTCCCCCCAGCCCTAACTTTTGATTTTTTTGACCAGTAACTTTGAAATTTGGGGTGGGTGCATGCTGGAGGCTGATAAATTCAAAAAATTAAAAAATTTGGATCTCTTTAACTTTATCCCCCCCCCCAACAAAAGTTGGTCAACTTCAAACGCTTATTGCAAGAGATCAACAGAACTTTAGAGCATGATTTATACATCGTTGGAATGCTCGGGATGTGCTCTATTTAATGGTGTAAAGCAGTTTGCTGTAGCTTGCTCCTATGAAAAGTTAAGCTTAAAAGACTACCAAAAATTGCAAAAAACGGTAACTTTCGCTAGCTTAACTTTTCATAGGAGCAAGCTACAGCAAACTGCTTTACACCATTAAATAGAGCACATCCCGAGCATTCCAACGATGTATAAATCATGCTCTAAAGTTCTGTTGATCTCTTGCAATAAGCCTTTGAAGTTGAACAACTTTTGTTGGGGGGGGGATAAAGTTAAAGAGATCCTTTAAATTTTTAAGCTTTTAAAACATTTTTAAAAATTTAAAATTTTAGTTTGGTAAGAACGGACCAAGGGGAACCAAAAAATTTTGCTGAAAACTTGCATACAGGGGTTTTCTGGGGCGCTGAGCACGAATCCGAAAAATCAAAAGTTAGGGCTGGGAGGTGGGAAAGCGCAACAGATCCTTAAAAATTAAAATCCTTAAAAAAGGTTTATTCATAATCTTATCCCCACAGTATTAATGGCCTTTTTGTCAGCTTTCAGAAAATATATACATGTCTATAGATTGAAGCTACGTAGTGACGGTAAACTTACTTTAAAATTCTATACATTACATAGTAACGTATAATAAAATTTCAAAATAGAAGTTCTATATAACTGTTAAACAATTATAATCTTGCATAACTCCTCACGCAGAGTCTACATTGTGTTTATGCCATTTCAACAATTCATTGTCTATGCATGAGTATATTGCACACACTGGTCAAATAAATGTATAAAGGTCAAAACATGTAAAGGTCATATATAGGGCCACACAAAAGAAGAATTTTTCATTGAACCTTCTCTCTTTGTTTGCATTCATTTGTGCCATAAACAGCTTTCGTATATATAGAAATTACAAAATATATAATTCTCGCTCATTGTACAATGGGGCCGGGTTTTATTGGGGCCGGGGCCGGATTTTACCCTGGGCCGGGGCCGGGGCCGGAGCCGGATTTTACCCAGTGATGGGGCCGGGGCCGGATTTTACCTAGGTGGGCCGGGGCCGGGGCCGGGTCCGGGGCCGGATTTTACCCAGACCCGGATTTTGGGGTCTTTTCCAGATTACCCCCAGTACTAAAATTTTTAAAACTTGGGCCGGAACTTTAAAGCCGGAATGGGTAACCCAAATTGATATGGGTATATATGTTTTCGACCACGCTGAGTTCAAATATCGCAAAATTTTTTGGTTTAGCAAAATTCGATTTTGTTTGATTCGCAAGGGGGACCAAGGGAAACGGAAAAATTTTTTCCTCGATTTTGCTGAAAAGTTGCATACAGGAGTTTTCTGAGTCGCTGAGCACGAATCTGAAGACCGTTTTTCGATTAAGCTTTTCGTTAGCGTGGCATAAGCTAAAGTTGTAAGCTTATGCTGACCTAACGACAATCTTAATCGAAATACGGACTTCAGATTCAGCGACCCCGAAAACCCCTATGTGCAACTTTTTAAAGAATCGATCCCCTATGTGCAACTTTTTAAAGAATTCATTTTCCCCTCGACCCCCTTGCGCATCGAAAAATCTATTTTCACGAAATCCAAAACTTTTGCGATATTTGAGCTTAACGTGCTCGAAAACACCCATACCAAATTTCAGCTCGCTTAGTCAAGCTTTAAAAAATTTTAGCACCGGGAGGGGTGGGGTAATCCGGAAAAGATCCGAATTTTTAAAAGAACTTTCTCTCCCAAATTTCCCGGGTTGACTTGGGTTGAACTTTTGGGTTGAACCCTCCAAAACCCGCCCCCTGGGTGCGCCCATGGTCACGAACGATTGTTTGAGCTAAAGCTCACAGGCAAAGTCGGAAAGTTTTCGGAAAGCCGGACTTCGCAGCACGGCAAAGGTTGGTGGCAAAAGGGGCACACACGTTTTTGGAAAAAGTTCGTTTAGGAGTTTCCCTCCATTCCTGGAGCTTCTAAACCTATCAAAAGCACCCACCCCATAAATACTATACTGACCTCCGCCATAACCCCAAAACTGGCAAATCCTACAATTTTAACTAGGCTGGGATTTGTAAGAAATTAAATTGAAATTAAGTTTTCTCTAGGCCAAAAAAGTGAGGGAAGATTAAAAGTGGGGGGAATAAAATGGGCAAAAAATACCGTAAAAATGTCGTGTTTTCTACGTATACATACTGCTATAATTGACCAAAAAATTCCGGCGATGCCGGAAAAAAATTTGAAGAAAACCCTTAAAATTTGACACTTTCTGGGCACATTATATAGTGAGTGGGGGGAAGCCCAAAAAAGTGGGGGGGGCGAGTGGGGGAGGCAAGGGGTCGAGTGGGATGGGAACCCAAAAAGCCTACCCCACCCCCACTAAAGAAAACCCCAGCTAGATACATACCCTCTGACGCCGGTCAAATTTAGCGAAATTTTGTATATAATTTTTGGCCAAAGCTTTCGAATGTTGAATAATATTTACAAATATTTCGTTTTGTTTTCGAGCCCCCCATCCATAAACATTGCTTTAAAATAAACAAGAGTTAATGGAAAGGGGCGGTCCGCTCCCTCCCAAATAAAAGCCTAACTCCTAGACTATGCCGTTTACCACACTAAAAGGAGAGTACATACATAGCATCACACAACATGGTATATATATACACAATTCGCAATGTGCCCTTAAAATTTGGCAGCATCTTTAAACTAGTAAGCCTGACAAACGACGAAACTAACTGACACAGGTATATTGCCAACATTAGATAAATAAAATACTTGAATGTGCTTTCTTAAACTCCTTTTGCGCCAACCCATCTTCTGCTTAGTGCCACTTTTATGTTCCTCTGAGACTAGACAAGTGCTAATTTCATATTCTTGTACTTAAACTCAACTGAGTTCACTGCATCTGAGGGAGGATCCGTTGCTACGCAACATTACAGTTTCATATATCTGCCGTGGTGCTACAGATTTACTTGTTCAAGAAGTCACATTTCCAGAAAAAAGATATTCTGAAATGACACAGAATTTCTGTCAGAGACTTACTGAACAGAAAAAATTGTGCTGCATCCCCATAATTAACGACACGTGATTCTTATCTTTACAAAGTTGTGGAGTTCAATATGCCTCGTTACAGGCCTCTTGTCAGTAAGATTCGACTTTATACATCAACAGAACATTTCAGACATTACGCGCTTCTCATTTAGTGACTGGCGCGTGTGAGAGTATTTTTCGACTTGTTCGCAAACCTGTCATATTTTAACGGTTGCTATATAGTTGAATTGATTTGCAGATATAACACACAGAATGCTAGGCGGAAAACTAAGTCGCGCAGCACAAACGGGGCTAAGCTGGTGCAAAGAGTGACACGGAACAGAAATTAGCTCGAAATCAAGTTTCAGTGCTTAAACGATTCACTTTCAGAGTTATTAAATATGAAACAATTAAGATTAACCAATTAACATTAAGAATGCTCCTTTTATACTCATGCAAGTTCTAGACCGCTTAGCGTCCGCAACCACTGACAGTTTGGAAACAAGTCAAACAACAGCTAGCCACTATTACCGAGTGCATATGCACTATATATTGCACTATATATATGTACTCAGACAATGACCGCACAGAAAGTACAAAGCATCAGATCACATCACTAACCTTTCCAAAAATCAATTGTATATTTTCAGATCTGTGAGCAACCGAATGGATTAAATTTTTATTCTACCTGACATTTATTATATAATACTATTAAAATAACTTCTTTAATTTGCCTGGAAGTAGTTCAGAATGGCGACAACAAAATCCAGACTTCGGCCGGCCACCAGTGGCCCGTCGTCTGCAAGTGGTGATAAGGGCTTATCACCGGGCAAATCGGTGAAGGCACGACCAACAGGACCAGGTATTTATCGATCAGCTGAACGACTAAGTGGACCCGATAGCAAGGGAAGTCGAGGATGGCCAGAAATACCTGGCGCCTTGCGTACAAGCAGCATCCCTGGCTCAGGTAGTGTTAGTACGGTAAGGCGTACAAATGTTAGGCAACCAAAACCGACACTTCAAAGGAAAGGAACTGTTAATGATTTCTCATTTTATACTGGTTATAGGATTTGCGACAAATGGCAGACTGCATTTCGCCGATGGAGTTATGTCAGTGATGGAGCGCCCAAGAACAATACCACCCCTAAAACGTCAACGGTAAGTAGCAACACTACAAAAAGCAGCAAATCGAACAATTCTACCACTATTGCCATGCAAAACGACACATCCATAACCTATGCCGATATCAAAAAATGGTCTCAGACTTTCGACGAACTACTGAAAAATCAAAATGCCAGAAATTTGTATCGTCAGTTCCTACAGACTGAGAAAAGCGAAGAAAATCTGTTATTTTGGGAATCCGTGGAAGTGCTGAAGTCATTAACGAAGCCAGACGAGATTGCAGAATTTGCAAAGGACATTCAGGAACAGTTTATGCTGGGCAACTCAAAAACTGAAATCAACATCAGCGCCCCGTCTCGTGCAAATGTGGAAAGAGATCTCAATAAAGGCGACTACAAAAAGGCATTTGATCTGGCCCAAAAGGAAATCTATAAATCCATGGAAAGAGACTCCTATCCTAGATTTCTGGAATCCGACATGTATCACAATTTCATGGAATCCCGAGTCCCCGATTCAGAGGTCGACCGATGGGCTGAGAATTTCCGCTGTCTGATATCCCACGACTGCGGTCGCCGTTTGTTTCGAAATTACCTACGCGAGGAGCGATCCGAAGAAAATATGCGATTCTGGGAAGGCGTTCAAACCTACAATAAACTCAAGCCTGGATCGGTGAGAGCCAAGCAAAAGGCTGCTGATTTATATCGGGAATTTCTCAGTCCAGACTCTGGCACAGAGGTGAGCATTCCGGGGCCGGCCTACAAAAAAGTTGCCGAACAAATGGAGGAGGCCCCGGCCGATCTCTTTAAAGAAGCCGAAGCCCACGTTTATAAGGTCATGTCAGAAGACACTTTCTCACGATTTATTCACTCAGACATCTTCAAAGAGTACCGGCAAGCTCGAAAAGACAATCTGAAACAATAACCCGTTATCACACTGCTAATATATAAACCTTTCGTAATTGAACTGCACTGAATTATTATCAACTGTTTAATTTCATTATCACGTCTATGTATGTGAAAATCCTAGGATGAATGCCTTCTAAAGAAAGTCGGTCAAAGTTTTGGAGGACTTACATGCCATTTGAATGATAACGTCCTAAATAACTCTGCTGTGAGCTGTTCCGGTGAAGTGTAAGATATGTATATAGAATTTACTAAAAACTGACAAAATGATGATTGTGAAAAGTTAAATTTGGCTCCGACCTTGTGTTAAAATTAAGCTTTAAGATTTTGTTGAACTTGTTTATTGATTGAAATTTACTCATTTATTAATGCGACCGACTTTTCTTGGGAACTGGTGGTTCTTCCTGTGGTGCTTTTATAACAATGTGTGTTTACGTAATAGAATAGATAATTATGCAAGGCTATTAATATGTTACGTAATGTTACATCTTTGGATGTAAGTTCTTGTCAACAGAGGAACACTCTCAAGATCTGGATAATATATATTGAAAGAACTTTGTACTTTACAATTTGCCCTGAAGGTTCCGCCGAAACATGGAATGGCTAAGAATTTTGGGTGTGTTGCTCTGTTGAATAAAACAACAGAATTATATACGTAATTAATCCAAGTCAGACATGGCACCTCATCATTTTGATCAAGTCAGAAATTCAAATAAATAAAGCACAACATTATTTATGCGGTAGGGCGTCATTCCACGGACATTACTAAATTATAATTAACTGAACCGGGAAATTTTGTTTTTCTTTTTAGAATTCAGTTTATTTTTGGCATTCCAGCAGTTTGCGTCTTTCTAAAATTAAAAGTTCGCAGATGTGTCAAACTTCGCTGACGGCTGTAAGGCATGCGATCAGGCTTTTAAACGAAAATAAGTAGGTTCAAAAAATCAAAACGATCAAACACATGTAAGCATTCATGCTTCGGACACACTTTTGGGATATTTAGGATGCAACATATGTAAGGATTGTTTATGCTTAGAATACAAAAGTAAGGAATAAAAGGGCGCAACGGTACTCTCGCTAGTAACTCCTAAATCTTAATAGCCAGAAAAGGATACACACAATTCAAACACAGCCAAATCTGTAACAAGTGTAAGTGTGTAACATTTTGCAAAAAGGATTATGTGAACGAGGAAGAGAGAAATGGCAATAATACATTCACCAGAACTGCAATGCTGAGTCGACGGCCTCACTGTGGCTGCAGGTCAGTGGTGGGAGCGGGACTCAGGGGCCCATTGCATAAAAGTGATTAGTTAATTAGTGATTATTAGTGTAGCAGTTTTCAGAGGATAGCGAAAGCTATAAATGCGCTACGACAATAATTTATATATCATATTGAATCGCTTTGAACGTAATGAAATCAAGCCTAAATTAAGTTACAACTTAAATTGGAATGATGCCAGCTTAGGATAAATTAAATACTTCATGATTTTTGGATAAAGCACTTCAACAGCTACGATATCGTACCAAAAACTCTAAAAACGGCATACTGCAGCAAAACTCGAAAAACTGCTACACTAATCAACTAATCACTAATCAACTAATCACTTTTATGCAACTGGCCCCTGGAGAACTGAAAGCTGACAACTAAGAAAGAACCAACGGCAACAGATATGGACTCAGGAAACGCTTCCACGGCGCCGGGTGGCGGAACTGAACCATTTCTTTCCTGCTCTGGTTTCACAATCACTTCCTGAACGTGGCAGGCTATCCAGCCTGCTGATCGAATTTACAAAATCTGATCGTGCAAACGTTGACTGCAAATGGAAACGTTTTATGCACCTACCTGACAGTTTTGACCGAGTATTCAGATGTCGAGCCAGTCATTTAGAATCTTAAAAACTAAACAATGCGTTCTCACGAAACTTAATGGCAATCAGCAAGATACTTAATGAGAGTAAGCCAGTAGGCAGACACATTCTCTTGATATGAGAATCTGTAAAGCATCTTGTAAAACTACCCTAGGCTTATTCTATGGATTGGGCAAGGAATTGGAAGGGGGGTTGAAAATTTCCTAAAAGTATGCTAAAAAACTAGCGCTATCTTTCTCGCATACACTGTAAAAGTTTATTTTTATCGCAAAAATAGGCAGATTTAAAGGTCAAAAAGGAAAAAAGTGAGTGACACTCTCCGGCAAAGCCTGGAATTTTTTGAAAATTTGGCCTTCTAAACGAATGTTTCAGGGAAAAATTTGGTAACAAGAGGGGCACACTTAGTTTTGGGAAGGAGGAGTTTTGGGGGTGGGCGAAGCATTTGGGAGGGAGGTCGTTCATGGACCGCTCCCACTGAATTAAGCCCAGCTTACCTATGTTGTGTGTGGCAAATGCTAAACATTTTCCCGCAAATCAGACACTACGTAAGAAAACAAATCAGTACCTGTTCAAAATGCTCATTCGCATCACGTACGCGCTTTAACTCAAAAACACAACCACTGTGTGATTACTTTTTGTGACTTCTTCGAGATTCAGCTCGCATGCACGACGGTCGAATTAGCTTCAACACTACGGCCTGATTTGCGGAGCGTCTGTCCTTAGCGTGCAGAACAGTTTTTGCTCTGATAATATAGAGCACGGTTCATTTCTCGGGCGGTCACAGAAAATACGGGAGTATAAACGCAATGAACTCCAGGAAATGAGTGACCCACTATAAAGACTATTCACAATCCTCATTTAGCCAACACAAGACAAAAACCAAAAATGCTCCTTCGTCGCATGTAAAATACATATGACTAATCACAGGCAGGTTGTACAAACACGGAAACTAGCCTGTAAAATGCATATGAGTAGAGTTGAGGTTGTAAATTAAGGAAAACAAGTTGCAACGGCTTAACATATGAGCCTGTCCTACAACGAGGCTCATATTGGCGTATGTCATAACTCATAATATAATTTGTCGATATTTGACCTGCATATAAATAGCACGTAAAGCTTTTCATTACAAAATTGTCCTTTACACATCTGGCTTTTTCCTAGGCAAAAATTTCTGGGGGGGGGGCTCGGATTTCTGGGGGGGGGGGGGAAGAAAAAGTTTTCAAAAAATGCCTAAAAATAGCTATTTTTTGCTGCTAAGGTAAAAAATTAACTATTTTTAACTTAAATTTAAGCTTACAATAGCTAAAAAATGCTTAAAAATGAGTAAAAATCCGGCGAAGCCGGAAAAATTTTTCAGAATTTACCCTCAAAACCCTATTTTTCCGGGCATTTTAGAGTTCTGGGGGGGGGGAGGCCCGAATCCTGGGGGGGGCGATTCTGGGGGGGGCGACCCATGTCTGGGGGGGAACGAATTTCTGGGGGCCCCCCCACCCCCACCCCCTCTGTAGGAAAAAGCCAGCACATCTTGTCGCTAAGACATTATACTGTGCATACGCATTATACGGCATGCCACTCTGCGCTCTGACTCAGAGCCAAGTGGGGAAAGCACTACGTATGTGAGAGTAGCAGGCGCGTAGCCAGGGGGGGGGGGGGGCGAGGGGGGCATGCCCCCCCCCCCCAAATCGGAGGCGAATGAAAAAATTTTAACACAAAATAGAAATTCTGATAATTATTTCCAAAAAAAGCGCCTGCGGCGCTAATTTTCCACGAAAATACCTCAAAACTACCAGCTTGCACTTGAAACCGGCCTCCGTAGGTTCCGTTTCAGCACTAATTTCTGAAAGATTTTGGCTTGCCCCCCTCCGAAATTTTTTTTCTGGCTACGCTAGTGGAGAGTAGTGTGTCATAGTGTTCCGAGAATACAGTAGGTGTACTATAGTGCTTCCGGAAATAGTAGGTGGTATGGTGTTTCGAGAAAAACCAGCTTGCATGTACAGTTCAACTTGAGGTGTCGCAGTTCACTTCGTTCAGTCCATTTCTTTCAGGCCACAACGTTAACATATTATTTCTATTCATTCGTTTTTTCTTTAATATGGTGACCTGATGATCTTTAAGAAGGCTGCACTGTGACGCCAATATGAGCCTCGTTGTAGGACAGGCTTGTGTATGTTAAGCCGTTGCAACTTGTTTTCCTTAATTTACAACCTCCACGCCACTCATATGCTCACAGGCTAGTTTCCGTGTTTGTACAACCTGCCTGAGACTACTCATATGTATTTTACATGCGACGAAGTAGCATTTTTGGTTCTTATTTTCCATTCTTTACATATGCATGCGCAAAAAAGAACCAACATAATATATTTCCGAACACCATGCGCAAGCAGCCACTATTTTGACCACTTTTGGAAAATTTCATATTTGACCCAAAATCGCCTACGTCCCCACCCCACCCCACCACAGCACTCTACAGCCACTTTAACTATACAATTCTATGACAAAAGTTGCTCAGCTCACTTAGAGAAGAAAGAAAAGAACAGAAAGAAAATATCCCACATACTAGTATTCCTTTTGAAAGTTCCAGAAGACGGTATACAAGGCGAGGGAGGAACGGCAGGAGGAACATTCGCAGCCAGTTCATCCCCCGTATTAACCAAGGCCATAACGATAAACCATACCCAACGATATTTCACCAAAAGCATAGTGACCTCCGTAAAGAAATCAACCAACGAAAACCTGAATAAATAAATTAAAATATAAAATAAAAGTAAAACCATAACAAGTCAAAGGTGAAGACCCATCCCTACCCGTGTATAAAACAAAACATATAAGGTCATGCAAACTTATAAGTGAACCATTATTATGACATGGACATTCACACGTTATTAGGTGGCACATTTGCTGACCGCTCTGCCAGACTGATACTGATACTCGGTGGGCTTCATCAGTGGCGTACCGATGTAACAGTTGCAGCTTTTAAAGTTTTGGAAAAAATTCTAGAATATTATGAACGTCGTTTCTGCCCTGCGGTCCCATTCATCCGTGCGTTTTTTAGTAGTTGTGCTAAACATACACTTTACTACAAATATCCGACACGGAGCACATATATTTAACATCAAATTTTTGTTTTTTAATAGTTCTCATAATAGCATGTTTCACAAGATCACCATCATACAATTTACTGATTGCTAAAGTTACCAGTTTTCTTGTTTTCACGACAAAATTTTCCAAAACGTTACATATTCTGCCATATCTATTAATTTCACCATTAATTACGTTATACAGACAACATCTACTAATGTTACTCCTAGCATCTGGTAACATTAGAGTGTTAAATGCAAAATTATCTCTTTTATCATATACAGCTGTAACAAATTTATTGTTAATTATAGATATATTGATATCCAAAACGTCGGCATTGCTAGGATCTATATTAACTTTGTTTAGAGTAAGCGAGTTGGGGTACATGTTAACATAGTTTGAGTCCAATGTTTGGTCATCATTTACCGATGTTATGTCGTCAATATATCTATAAATATATTTTAGCTTAGAAACTGTTTCAAATTCACCTTTCTTAAGTTTGCTCATAATATAAGTAAATTCATAATTAAATAATACTAAGTTAGCAATAAATGGAGCGGCATTCGTCCCCATGGGTATTCCAATTATTTGTCGATAAATTAAATTTCCAACGCTAAAATATGAATTTTTTAATAACCATTCTAACATTTCCATAAATTTTGTTTGATCAACTACAATTCCTTTTACAAAAGTTGCTCAGCTCGCTTAGGGCTTTCATTTGGTACCAAATTTGACCACTTTTGAAAAATTTTATTTTGGACCACCTGACCCCTTACCGACCTGACCCCTCAGACGGTCAAGTGGAGCCAGCCCAGCAAAATGGGTGCGTTGAACAGCAAAACGGACACCGGAAATGAGCTGGGCGCACCAGAAAACCCTTATAGAGAAAGTTTTGAGAGGCCAAGTAGAGCCTAGTATGGGCCTCCAGGTAGCAGTTGCCGACATGACCCTCCAGACGGCAAAGTGGAACCAGCCCAGCAACTTGGGTCAGTCGGGCAGCAAACTTGATAGCGGGAATCGATTCTCCGTCCGCAAAAGCCTTTGCACGCAAGATTTGAGCCTTACAGGTCGCAAAGTAAGCGAAAAAACTAAGTTCAAAGTTGGACCCAAAATTCACCGACTTTGGCAGGCCAGTACCCAAAAATTAGGCCCCCGGCAGGAAAATCACATAGCAATTGAACGACCCTGATATGTGTCCTATTCAGCCATATAGGCAGTACTGCCCCATATATAGCGCAGTCTGACTTATTAAGGTGACATTGAGCATACTTTTTGGCCATTTTAGCGTTTTGACCGACTTTGGCCCCCCCACCAAAAATTTTTCCGGCTCTGGGAGGCACAAAAACTAGCCTATCGGCTTATTTTTGTTGCGTACTCCAAGAATATATATGGTTTTCATAGGCAAAAATTTTGTTGTTATTAAAGCTACAAAACCCCCTTACCAAACGTCAAAGCGGAGAACCGGAAAAAACATCACTCTCGTAAGCGATTTTCGGCATAAATTTTTAAACGGAAAGTGGTACGGGGATGAGAATTCAGGAACATACCAAACTCGGCATGTACAATTTTTTGAGCACATAATCTGCGCAGGATCGTAGCTTCTGCACAGCCTAGTTTTACACGGTCATTCGACCATTTTCACTCATATTATAGGGGTCGCTACTGCGACCCCTATGATACAGCAGTACGCAGTCTGCCCTATGACTGAAAATGTGCTCACAACCACACCTTTCCATCGCTCCACAATATCCTGCCAGCTGGGAGCTTCCATATCAGGAGGCATTTGTTTGGTGATAGCTGAAGAGTGTTGCAGCTGGTCCTCCGCTGGCCGTACTGGTGATTGTTCCTGGGTAAGACCAATCTGTGGCTGATGACGCTGTTCATCGGACAGGCCCAGATCAGCATCCTGATAGCAATCCTCATCATCATCATCCAAGACGTTCTCCATCGACTTCCGTTCTTCCTCAATTTCCTTCTGAAGAAAGTCCTCCTCCTCCGCCAAACTTCGCTCCTCTTCTGTCAAATAGGCCTCACGACGAGAGGATTCCTCCTCTTCATCCTCCTGGTCGCCCTGGTCTTCAGTGCTACTGTCATCGGGCAGCTGTGTGACGGAGGTCGTAATCACTGGATGTTCAATAGACTGCCGGCCAGTCTGAGCATCAGCAGTTAGGCTGAAGTCTAAAATAAAATCAGACAGGTGTAGGGATTTAAGTTTGCGTAGCAATATTTTACCATCAACAGTTCTGCACTCCGAACAAAGCTGCCTGATTTCAATGCAGCCATATATACATTCAGACGACGCAAAATTACACAAAAGATTGGTTTACTGTTTGGGGATTTCTTTAAGAAGCTGGAGATACCACGTGTTCGCGTGAACGTCACCACGCGTTTTAGGATACCCATTTCCACTGTTTAAAAAATTAAAAATGTTTAAAACTGGCCAAATCTTTCAAGTGTCGTTTCTCGCACGTTGCTTGACCTGTCACTGTAACTTCTGCAGTAATAAATACGCACAGGTGGAGGTTTCAAATTGGCGCATTTGTCATGCCGTAGTCTTTTGCCATCCTGTGTGTACGCGACTTTGTAGCTCCTGGGAGGCATTCTGGTGCAAGTATTAAATTGTAAGGATTTGAACTGCAATATCTCTTAACTTGGTTGACCCTGGACTGTAAAAATTTGTCTTGTTTTTGGAGACATATGGGGATACAAGAAATAAAAATGCTCCTCTGGAGCATGAAAAAGTAATATGGGTGATGGTGAGGTTGCAAAATCAAGAGAGGACTAGTTTTTAAAATGCTTAATATGGGGCTTGGTTAAAAAATAGAAGAGGACTAGGTTGTGAGCGAATTAATATGGGCACAGCTTCGCCGAACAACCCATATTCGCGGTATTGTAAATGTAAATTATTATGCATATCCACGATACATTTGGTTTATAGTTCATAAATAACCTACAGCCATAGTATGTGCTCGAGCTTTATTCGAACTTTTATTTTAGCAAACGTTTTCTTCGATAAGTGCTTCATACTAACCAGCGCATTTTACGTATCCATTTATACGGAAAATTTATATTCAAGAATAATTTAGAACTCTCCCACGATCTTCTACTTCCTCCTGACTTGAATCAATAGCTTTAGCATCATATCCTTAGACCTCTCCTAGTAGTAGAGCCTGCGGTAGTTCAACACAACAAAATGATGATAATTTACGTATATATATATTCCTGGCAGCTAGTCTAACAGTACATGCAAACAGCTATATTCGATGAGTATTCAACAGCTTAAATTTTTATTGACTGACATTGATAGCTCTAAGCTAAGACGAAACGTGAAATCCCGCGAATATGGGTTGTTCGGCGAAGCTGTGCCCATATTAATTCGCTCACAACCTAGTCCTCTTCTATTTTTTAACCTAGCCCCATATTAAGCATTTTAAAAACTAGTCCTCTCTTGATTTTGCAACCTCACCATCACCCATATTACTTTTTCATGCTCCAGAGGAGCATTTTTATTTCTTGTACTTCTGTCATTTTAAAGGATCCCTTTCCAGCAATGCGGCAATGGATACAAGGAGCTTGAACAGTGCCATGCTAAACGAGCGTAGTCGATTTACAATATATGCCCCCAACAAAACGCCGAAAACGCTGTTTTAAGGGGTTTGACCACTGGTCAATAGGCCCCATAGACCGTAGTGACCACTGGTCACTCCCTCGGTTTCGGCGATATGCCCATTGAAACGAGCGTAGTGGATTTACTATATATGCCCCCGATCAAAACGACGAAAAAGCAGTTTTAGGCAGTTTGACCAGTGGTCAATACGCCCCATAGGCTGTAGTGGCCAGTGGTCACTTCCGTCGGTTTCGGCGATATGCCCATTGAAACGAGCGTAGTCGATTTACTATATATGGCAACGACCAAAACGCCGAAAACGCAGTTTTAGGCCGTTTGACCAGTGGTCAATAGGCCCCATAGGCTGTAGTGACCAGTGGTCACTTCCGTCGGTTTCGGCGATATGCCCATTGAAACGAGCGTAGTCGATTTACTATATATGCCCCCGACCGAAACGCCGAAAAACGCAGTTTTAGGCCGCTTGACCAGTGGTCAATAAGCCCCATAGGCTGTAGTGACCAGTGGTCACTTCCGTCGGTTTCGGCGATATGCCCATTGAAACGAGCGTAGTCGATTTACTATATATGCCCCCGACCAAAACGCCGAAAAACGCTGTTTGAGGGGAGTTTTCCCAACTTTGACCCTGGGCGAGGAACCACGGGAGCCATGCTGACCAGTGGTCACTTCGGGCGGTATCGGCAGTATGCTCATCGTTTTCAGCGACTCTGATTTACTATACATGGGCACCACCCCAAGGCCGAAAAACGCCATTTTTAGTGACTTTTAGGCCATTTCTAGTAAAAGTGGGACTTAGAAATTTTCGCCCAAACAGGCCAAAAAAATGCAAAGTTTGGGCCCTTCTCCTGATAGCTATGGAGCAAAATTAATTAATCCACCTCGTTACTTTATGCACCCCTACTGGTAATTTTCAACAAAAGATACTAGACCTCTCCAGCTTCTGCCCAGTTCTAGAAAAGTGTGACCAAAATTTGAAAAAAATAGCGAAAGTCCGACTTTGGGACCTTGGCACAGAGCCAAAATTGGCCAGGTGCCAAAATGACCAAAAAAAGGTAGCATGGGGGGATCCTGTCTACCAACATATAATAGTAGTATGAGTGCCAAAATGCCCACATCGTTCCAACACTTCGCCGTAAAAATGCATTTCCAATAAGCGTTATTCACCGAGAAAAAAAACAAACGCACGGTAACTATCGCCTAGTGCAAAAATTCGAAGTTTCGAATTCGAACCAACAGTATGGTGGTACTTGTAGTACTACTCGAGTTGTTTACGATGGTAACCTTTTTACCACCGCCGGACCTCTAATTAGCTGGCACCAGGCCAACACGGTCTCCAGGGGGCCGCGCAGACGCCTTTATACCCATATTATGTAGGGGCGCTATCGCGCCCCTACCTAATATTATGATTGAAAATGGGCGAAATCGCTTTCTATAAGATTCTGGGCTCTGCGACACCCCTCCCTAAGTTATTTGATCGCCCATGACTAAAAGTAGGGCTCTTGTTGTTTTCCCCAACTTTCTGGCGTTCTTCAAACTCCTGAAGGAAGGAGAAACACCTTTATTTTTTCGAGACTTTCAAGGTTGTAGTGAAATGATTGAAAAGTAAAATACACAGCTGAAAATCTTAATTAATTAGCTCACAGAAGAAGTTCCTATGAAGAACCATTACTGAAAAAGCCTGCTAGCACTTTCTTTTTACCTGACTCAATGAACTCTTGATTTCGCGAAGAAGTCTGTGGAAGCAACTGGCATATTTGTTTCGAGTCCAATTCCTAGAATAAACAACACTCGGAACAAAAATTCCGATACAAAGACAAGCCTACCAGCATCACTGAGCAAACATCTACAATGAGTCTTTGAAACTTTCTAAAAATTTAAATTTAACTTAAAAAGTAGGAAAATTTGAAAGGCTTAAGAATCAACGCACAATAGATCAAACAGCGGGCATTTCGAGGCTGCCACGTGGAATTTCTATGTCAATTAACTGGTACGTGAAGTCTTGTGCCAGAAAGATTTCGCTTTAATTGAAACGTTAAAGGAACACGGCGGTAGCAGATACATACAAGAGATGGAACCGGGTCACCAGGTCATCGGGTCAACAGCTTCAACCCGGTCTTGACCCGGTTTTCTGAATTTACCTCAAATTTTAGAAATTTTTGGCTTACCAAGCTCAAATTTTAGCTTAAATTTTTGTTCATTGTGCCATATTCATTTGCTTTTTTCTTATGTTTTAGTCTTGAACATATTCGCAGCTTGAGTTTATTTGAATCTGTCTGTCTCTGGCAGATTATTGTTTAGCTTTATCAGTTTCATGATTACTGCATAAATCTATAATTTAGTAATACGGTTTGTTTGCAGATTATTTTCGCAACCAAGGTAAATCTAAATGTTGAGGATAAGTGAACAATTTAATTTAATTTAACGCAACACTTAATAAAAACCAAATTTTTAAAGTACGTATGACACTCCGTGTTTTTAAAAAGTACTCATATTAGACCCTGAAAAATTTCGCAGGCGGACAAATTATTTGTTTTGCCAATCTGCATAAATTTAGAAAATGATACAGCTGCTACTATTATATATACTTTTTAAAAAACCTAGAGCAAAACATGGAAGCCAAAAATCGAAAATTTTTTGCAGATTTTGGAATTTTCTGGAAAACCGGGTCACCGGTCAGGGCTCAACCGGGTCACCGGTCAGGGCTCAATCGGGTCACCGGGTCAAGCCAAGTGGCCAGGTTTCATCACTGATACATACAATGGATTCAATTTAATGTACATAAGTGGCAAATAAATTAATTCCCATTTGTGCAAGCAGCTGAACAACAATGTTATGAGCTCTTGATACCACTTGAGACTAGTTCAAAAAACTGGAAAGCTTACCGCACTAACACAGCCAGGCATCTCATGTTCCTGACTGAGAGATTCCTCCTGGTCACATCCATCTTCTAGTATACTCTGAAGAGAAGAAAGACTTTCTGTGGAACGATATCCGCGAAATTTTCCACTACACCGTCGACTTCCCTTGGACACTAAAATCCAATGACCATCACTGTCGGATGAACCGCCAGAAGAAGCAACGCTTCCAGTTGAGAAATCATCGCTACGTCTGCGTCTCGGTTGTCGACTGGAATGCTAAAATAATCAAAAGAAAACATTAAAAATTACGAATATAACTGTGAAAATGCGCACAGATATGTATAAGACCGTGTGCAAGTCGTATGCCTTGCGCCAGTAAATACATACTATAACCGAAAAATAGCAGGTATAAATCAAATCAAGCCGTTTGCTATATGGACGAAATTTCGAAATTGGACATAGCGATAAGAAACAAACCTGAACAGACAGGTTTTGCCGTTTACCACCGGAAACACTAGAAGGCCACAGCAAACAAGGCACTGATGCCACTTTCTTCGGCTGATTATAGCAGCGAAGAATTGCGCAAGTACCCAGTTTCTGAAGGCGTTCACGTTCTCGCTGTCTGGCAATATACTGCTGGTTATAGGCTGCTTTCGCTAAAGAAGCTTTCGTTTGACGGATATCAGAAACAGTGGTAATAGCCCTAGAAGTGGATTTGGCCCCTCCAAATCCAGGACAGTTGTTTTGAGCATACTTTGACGAACCAGCAGCAGCAGCAGCTTTGGGTGGAAGTGATATACAACCTAAACAGCCAACCAATAGAGGACATAAAACTAGAATTAATTCGGAAAAATGCAATAGAAGATACTGCTTTATGATTTTGGATAAGAGTACGAGTATTATAAAGATGAAACTAGTAAGACGCTAAACATGCTAGGTGCTTGTTAATAGTGAAAACACTGCTCTGACGGCTACGGTTAATGTCCCCGAGCACAAATTGATTCCCAGGGAATCTCAAACACATAGTTCGTTATGTATAAACACAACTACTCAGTGGATCCAAAGTCAGCTGAGAGAGCTGTTGAGAGCTTTAGTACACAACTATATCGGGTGAAATTTGATGAGAGCGCGCGTGTGTGTAGTGGGAAGCCGCTAACGCGCAGACTGCACAGCATAGTGTTAGCTTTGATAAACTGTGATGTTATGGTTAGTCCTAAACGCTAGCGTAGCCAGAAAAAGTTTTCGAGGGGAGGAATGAAAAAATTGGGGGAGTTTGGGGCGCCCACCAGAAGCTGAGAAATTTGTTGCACGTATTTCGAGACCTCTAGGGAATTATTACAGGTCATTCTCTGAAATTCAAAAATACTTAAAGCCCAGCACATGATGATGCACCCAAATGATGTAGAAGATGGTCAAAGTACACCAAATAGTGTATATATTTGGTATATACTCATTTTGAGGTGTGATACACTTATGTCACGCCGCAGGCGCGAAAATTATTTGAAAAATGGGCGCTTCACACGTGGCAGGGAAAAATTTCGGGGGGATTCTCTCCTTGGCTACGCGTATGGTCCTATACTCGTATCGTCATGTGCACTCTTTACAAAAGTAACAGGCTGATTCAAGAAAGCGCCCTAAAGGTTCATAATATGTGTCTACATAGCAAAAACATAGCAAACTTTGAGAAGGGAACGAGCCAGGGACAAGTCCAGGACGTCCTGGACTATCATTGAACAATGACTGTTCTAAACATACACTTTTAGATCAAAATGGATATGTTGTGCGAAATGGTGAACTTTGCGCAATGTTAACATTTTAGCAATTCGAGATTACAAAATGTTGAATTATATGTGAAAAGTTAAAAGAAGTTTCGAAATGACTTCTTTTGAACCGTCCTTCCGTCCGTCGCCTGCTCAGATTTAATCACTTGTGTTTATTCAAATTTTAATATTTTTTGGAAAAATTTCATGACAAGAATCTTTGAGATATATATTAAACTCACTAAAATGGTTCTTAGGGAGGGGGCCAATCATGAAACATTTGAACGGCGGACATTTGCTACCCGCCGCCCCCGGCTTAAATATTACTAAATAAATTTGAGTGGGTGACAGACAAACGGTTCAAAAGAAGGCATTTCTAAACTTGTTTTGCATTTTCGCGTAAAATTCAACATTTTGCACTCTCGAATTGCTAAATTTTAAATTCAGCAAGAAATTTTGCCAAATGTTAACATTTCGCAAGTTACGTTGCCAAACGTTAACATTTTGCAAGAGCCGTTACGAAATGTATATAACATTTAGCAGAATCCCTGCGAAATGTTAACATTGCGCAAAATTCAACATTTCGCACAACAGATACATGGACTGACGTATGCGTTGACGTGTGCTGGAGGGCGACTTATATGCCACCTCTGTGGGAAATCCCACGGACATGGACCTCGTCAAATGAAGATCCTCACAGGTGTCCCCTGGCATCCATCTGGTCAACGGCGCAACTGGGCTCTGATGCCGGGGGCATGGCGTTGCCATGTAGAATTACACTGATGCCATCCAAGTGCTTAAATTATACTACCGAGTGGTTGCTTGCCTCTCCTCATTCTTGCCTATTCCGGCTTTTCTGAATGATGTGCTGGTGGCTAACGAACTACAAAGACGTGTGCAGGACTTCAGATGGTTGATGTGCTTCACATAGCCTTCTAGGCTGACGAGCTCGGAAATCACAACAACAACGTGTGCTGGATTTGTGGATACGGATGTGTCCTCATAATATTGCCGATCGGCCGAGGAGCCCGGCATTTAATACAATAAAAACGAAGTACACTGACTTTCCACATACCGATTTCCGATACAGTCGTCCGTTTAGCTTTGTTGTTGGAATCATCTTCCATAGATCTTTCTTCGCTTTTAGACTTTACACGATCCGCATAACTGGTACTGATGCACGTCGCAGTGGGTGGAGTGGGATCTGCCACGACAGGTCGTTTGGACGAGTCTACAGCGGAAGACGTCATAGGCATCAGAAGACCGCCAGAAAATTGACCACAGCTATCCGATGGGACAGCATCATGAGATTTAGCATCTAATTTAGCGGTAAGTGTATCACTGTCTGAAGTAGCCATGGTATTCGTCGAATCCTCCGTTACAGTTTCAGCTTCTGTAACAGCCGACCGAGGTGTCAGGACCTCATCGTTATCCTGCGGCGCCGAATCGGCCTCAGCTGATCCAGCATTGCCAGCTTCAGCTTTGGAGACATTCTGTTTCGTTTTCTCACTCGAACTCGGATTGTCAGTCTCGTCAAATAGAGTTGTCAAATTGCGACGCGTGCTGCCAGCACTTCCAGACCCAGTCTGCTGTTGACAGTCAGCTTTTGAAGCTGACTGGGAGCAGATCACTGTTTTTGTCGAAGTGGACGGCGTCTGTACTGGAGTGGAACCGGCGGAGCGAGCCCGTCGAGAAGTCCAGGATGACAGAACCAGCGGGGTTAAACAGTGACTGGCTAGACTTGGCGAGCAAATTGTTGGTTTCCGAATTTCCCACGCAACAGCGTTACGTCTACAATCAAACAAAAACTTATACATAAATGCAAGGGTACATATTATGACAGCTGTCATACTCTAATATAACTAGCGAGCAACAACTGGGGTGGGGGATACTGGGGTCGTATTTGCGGGGGTCAGCCGTTAGCGTACAGAGTCTGTACGTTATGACAGCTATCACATTACAAAGAGGTATATAAAGCTTTAATGTGAGCAATACGAGTTTCGGTGGTGTTGGATCACTAAACAAGAATAAAAATGCTCCGATGGAGCATGAAAAATGCAATATGGGTGACACTGGGTTGTAATCAAACAGAGGACTAGGTTTTAAAACGTTAATATGGGAGGGGCAGGTTGTAAATGCCAGGAGGACTAGGTTAAAAGCGCACTAATATGGACCAGCTTCGCTGAACAACCCATATTCGCGGAAATTGCCCAGACAAAAATGTTGGCGGCAATCCTTCAATAACAGTTTAACAATATGTCGGCACAACTTTGCAGCTATTACTATATACATATAGTTGGAACAATAAAGAGTCAAAACAGACACCAGTCCACGGATCCACGGGGGATACACAGATATCAATGAGAATAGGAAAATATCAAAACGTGGACACCCAGAAATCTAACCAACCTTATTCACGCGACCGGTTTCGAGACCGGTGTGGTCCCTTCGTCAGGCGACTCCTGGCTATTACTCGCTGCAAACGTTCCTGGGGGCTATAGGATTCCTTATTCGAATGGGAGGGTAGGCGACAGGCTCGGGAGACAGGGGGGCACTCTGGGCACTTCCTGGAGGAAGGGGGGCACGTAGGGAATTTCCTGGAGGAAGAGGGGCACGTAGGGAACTTCCGGGAGGAAGGGGGGCACGCTGGGCACTTCCTGGAGGAAGGGGGACCTGGGAAGGCTGGGGGGCGCTGCTGTGTTCGGTAGAATGGATGCTAACAATGTCAGACTCGGAAGGTGGGGACTTGTTGAAACGTAGGATATGTTCCCAATTTAAATTGAGAGGATAGTCCGTACAAAGCTGGCTAATCCACCGTTTTTCTTTCTTCTTTCTGATGGTCTCGTCCGTTGCAGAATCAATAACAGAGACCAGTAAGTCGGTTAAATCATGACAATGATCTCTGAAATCACAAGAGAGCGGTTTGTTAGCATCCATTCTACGAATATCATATCTGTGTCCGTTAAAGCGCAGGGACAGTGAGTTTCCTGTTTCCCCAACGTACTGGGAGCTGCATCCTTTGATTTCCGCTAGATATACAATTCCCGCACTCCTGCAGTCAAAATTGCCCCTGACCCTGTACTCTAGGCCAGTCACAGAGCTTCTGATGATGGAGCCATATTTGATGTTAGGACAGAGGGCGCAGTTTCGGCGGCCACATTTAAAAGTCCCTAGTTCGTCGGGTCCGGGCCGCACTGCTATATCCATGGAGCCGGGAGGTGGTAATCGGGCCCTCACAAAGATATCCCTCAGCTTACGCGGAGGTCGCCAAAATAAATTAATCTTGACATTGAGGCCGCTCAGAAAATGTTCATGACGTTTCAAAATATCAGTAACACAGTTAAGATCCGGGTGATACGGCAAAATAAGGAAAAATGACTTGGGTTCGCCATCGGGGTCAGGCTGGGTCTTGGGGGCTAGCAAATCGGGTCGGTTGAAGGACAGAGCTTTTGTAATACGTCTGTGCACCTTCCCTCTTGGGTAGCCCCTCTTGACCAGGTCTTCCTTCAGCTGAAGGCACCGTAGTTTCGCCACATCAGATTCTGAACAGATGCGGCAAATTCTGAGAGCCTGGCTGTAGGCAATCGGCAGCTTGTGCTGTACCGGATGGCAGGACCCAAAATGAAGGTATTGCCTGGTGTCGGTAGGCTTAACGTAAAGATCAGTCACAATTTTCCCATTCCTTATTTCTACGGATACGTCTAGAAAATTTACTTTGGTTTCGCCATAATTCAACTCCAGCTTAATGCTTGGGATCAGATTGTTGGCCAGTTCCATGAAGTTTTCAAGACTCTCACGGGAGCCTTCCCAGACAATGAAAATGTCGTCGATATATCTCCACCACGCCAAAGGTTTGCGGCCCGCGAGAGCAAATAATTTCTTTTCAAAGGCATATCCCATGAAGATATTTGCATAGCTGGGGGCCATTTTAGTGCCCATAGCGGTTCCATCTTTCTGGGTATAATACTCGCCAGTAGTATAGGTCAGCACAAATGGGAGCTCTTTGTACAGGTGTGCAGGAGTCAAATGGGAGCTAATTAATCATACAGGTAAGGTCATTAATCATGGAGGCAGATGTTCTCAAGGTCATTGTTGGCCAGTTTGTTAGCTTGGATTTAAGCTTGTTTGTAACAGTGTATTAAATTTGTAATAGTGTTATTTGCTTTACCTATGTATTGCCTGCGTATTTGCCTAGTTAATTTACCTGCCTAAGTATTTATCAAGTTAGGTTACCTGCCTAATTAGTGTTTATTAATTAACGACCTAATTAAGTAAATATGAAGTAACATTTTTCAAACTTTTTTCAAACTTTTTTACCTATTGGCTAATGACGGCTCTTACCTGCTTACTTCCAGCTCAAGGTTGTAAATGCCAACTATATTTCCACAATTTTTTTCCATTTTCCTTTCATAACTAAAATTTTCCACTTCTTCCCTTAACAACTAAAATTTTCTTTTCCTGCATTTCCTTCTATATGACATCTGGACCTTTGTATTAACCTTGAAACCGAAGGAGGGAAACAAACACTTAAAGAAGACAAGATTGTTAGTTACGTACTTCAGAATACACTTTAAATATCTTCATTTAAAATTTTCTCCCTATTAGCAGCCTGCTAGTGTTATCATATCTTTAGCATACTGAGGACTCAAAGCTGTCAAAAGTCTTTCTCCCTGCTAGCTGCCAGCTAGTGCTATCATATCTTCAACACACTGAGGACTCAAAGCTGTCAAAAGTCTTTCTCCCTGCTAGCTCCCAGCTAGTGTTATCATATCTTCAACACACTGAGGACTCAAAGCTGTCAAAAGTCTTTCTCCCTGCTAGCTGCCTGCTTGTTTAAAATTTTCTCCTTATTAGCACCCTTCTAGTGTTATCATATCTTTAGCACACTGAGGACTCAAAGCTGTCAAAAGTCTTTCTCCCTATTAGCAGCCTTCTAGTGTTATCATATCTTTAGCATACTGAGGACACAAACCTGTCACTACTTTTCTCTCCCTGCTTGCTTAAAATTTCCTCCCTGTAAGCTAT
>JASAND010021553.1:0-24340 GCA_030248195.1 Trissonchulus latispiculum
GAGGGAGTGTTGCTCCCTCAAACAAGGGAGGGAGGGAGTGTTGCTCCCCCAGATAAGGGAGGGAGGGAGTGTAGCTCCCTCTAACAAGGGAGCTACTCCCCTACAGGGGGAGCAACCGGCTCCCCTCCAACGGGTGCTCCCCTATTACTACTAACAATAACATTGTAGTGACTAAGCAAACGAAATATGTGTTCAATAGATCTAGTCAGCTAAAACCACTTATCTGTTTGCATGAACTAATCTGAATGATGGTTGAGCTAACATTTATACATTTGTAGTGGTGGAATACCTACGCGGAATTTCTTAAAGCTTATAGTTATAATTCTGATGACAAGGTTTTTCTTTTGAATGGGAGCATTTCGTTGAATTTTGGGAATTATCCAAAACCTTCTGGTTGAATGCATCCATGAATCTGAACTCAGAGAGTTATCATTTTCGTAAATCTTAAGTCGGGTACAATGTATTTTAAGTTTGAACTTATTCAGGTTTATTGCAGTGTATCAGGACATTTATGCGCAGTGTAGCTGACGTGTTAAGTGTTCTTCAGTGTTAACTGGCACCTACCCCAAGGCAACTGATAAATGGTGAAGCAGCATAGGTTTTCTTTTCTACTTATAGTTTTCAGTTAACTGTTTATTGAATAGTTAGTAACCGAGGCCTTTTAAACCAGGCTTTTAAAGCAAAGCTCACACAGAACTGTTACAATAAAGTTAGTCCTAAAATAATAAACTAGATTTCTAAGGCTAAAATCATGCATAACTAAGCTAATCAAATCTATTGCTTTGTTGTCTTTGCTGTCGCTTTTGGAGGCACAGCCGATGACTTTCCTGAGGTCTTCTTTCGTACTCTCAGAAAATAAACAGCTCCAACGATCACTGCAATAACCACCACCACTGCAATGAAGCCAACGGTAGAACCCACAATAATCTTAACCTTTGACTTTGAACGGACTCCCGTGGATCCTTTCTTCTTTGACTTTCCGGCACGTGCGTAGGATAGGTCGTGCTTAGGGAGCTCTCTAGTGACAACTGACTCAAAAGCTGCACCTAATCGCAGACCGATTGCATCACCTCGTTGTTGAGTTCTGAAAATATGCAAATTGTCATTTGATGACAGTGAATAAGTTATTGTTTCTGCTTCTTCCTTGTTAAACGAAATACAAACTTCTCGATCTTAAAGAGTTTCTGTGCTTATTAAATTCTTTGTGGATATGTATTTCTGCATTGTTTCTACCGAAGCAGTCTTGTAAATTGCTAAAGTTCAAACTACGAGATTGATGTATTGAGCCTTCACCTTACGTTGAACACTGCAGACGTCTTACTTTTTAGGACAGTGGCATTACGTTCTTTCATTTTTTCGAATATGCCACTGGAAAAATACCGTTCTGTACGTTTGACTGCGCAGTAATGTTCCAAGATACTTAGATTTGGCTAATTTTGGTTGAATCTGCTGTAACTTAACTACTGATGTAACTGTAACTTAACTTAACTGTAACTTAATTACTGACCCCGTACAATACGATGCTTTTTGCAACACAATCTATTATTTTCTTTCACATGCTAAATGTGTTGCTGTCAAAAAAGAATGCTTTCAAACAACCACATCTGGGATCAATGTTATTAAGCATCTCAACCTGGGTTGAAACATGAATCTGGGTTGAGACAAGGGTGGAAATTTCGACCCAATGTTATCAAAACAGGTTTGAATAAACCTGGGTTGACATCTAGGGTTGAGGTTGAAATTGGTGTTAAGTTCCAACCCAGTGTTATTATTAAATTTGGGTTGATTTTTGGGTTGAAATACCTGAATCTCAACCCTGCTCACTGAGGAGGGTGGAGATTTCAACCCGGGTTGAAATGATGGTGAACGACGGTCTAGCTCAGTATATTTAATTTTAATCAACATATTGAGACAAGATTTTTTTATAAAAGTGTGTTTAGTATACATACCATTTATACAGCCATTATGAAAGCATAATAAATAGAAGCGTCGCTGATCCAATCTGTTTTTAACTATTATTTATTGCTGTATGCAGCAATATTTATTGTTTTACTACTAGTACTACTACTACTACTGGCGGTAAGTTTGTTGTGGTGTAATTGTTAATTCTAAACTTATTAAGCGACCATGGGTAGTAGGCGTGGTATGCCGGCAACCGCGGCATTCTTCAAACTAGGCTGCTTTTATAAAATGAGGTTGCAAACTAGGTCGAAACTTGGCTCAAATCGGGGTTGAAACTAGTCAACCCGGGTTAAGCTAACCCTACCCTAAAAAGGTTTGGTAACACTGGGTTGACCATTGGGGTTTAGCCAACCCCAAAATTTCAGCGTTGAACCCAAAAATGGGTTCAACCCGGCTTGAAGTCACCCCGGTTTTTAATAACATTGGCCCCTGGGTGAGATATCCCGGGGGAGTGTTCAGTTAAGGGGTATCAACAGAAAACATAGCACATACATAAGAATTTAATCAGTGCTTAAACATTGGTTTGCTGTAGAGTACTTTTGCGTTTGGGGCATAAATTACAAACAACATTTGTAACCCCAGGTTCAGGTAGAACTTACTTTGGTATATATCCACAGTCAAAGTCCTTGTCCTTATCCAACACCATTATGCTTGGCAGACCATTAAATGATACCCACCACTGTTTAGAATGCATCTCCTTAACATAGACAATCAGTTCAAACTCATTCTTGTATGCTGGATCTGTATGAAGAAAGTACTCCTTCTGAGGAAATTTCGAGGTCGGTATCTGGGCATACCATCCCTGATTAAGCTTGTAGTTGAACCGAATCAGTAGATTTTTTAGTCTATGTACCGGACAATCTATGGTCCAGATCTCCACAAAGGTGCTCGTCGGTGTGTCCACGTAGCCTTTCTTGCGAATACTGATTGATGGAAACAAGGTCTCACTGCCCGCAATAAAGTCAGGATTCAAGACCATCCCCGCTGTGCATTGAGTGTAACTGTTGTTGGTCCCGTCAAACAGACAATGCCAATACTTGCCGTGAGCTGGAACATCATCTTGGCACCAGGCAACGTCAAGGCACATAGCTAACAACATAGGTACCAACAGGGACTTCATTCTGCAAAAGAAATCAGTTATGGCCAATGAGGGGTTCTTTCAACTACTGGTTTAATGTGTATCTGTTGTGAAATTATGTGGGGAGAATTTGTTGGATAAATACTGGGCTGTCTTTGGATAATATTGTGCATAGATTTGCCTTAATGCGTCGCTTGTCGCTTTTCTACCATGAGCATACACCAGAAAAAGTCGTTTATTAGTACAAGAAACAACAGTGAAGCAAAACACTGACAATCCTCATAATTTAAACTCTCTTGGCTGATATGCTCAGTGCACACCTTCTTGTCTGTAATCATATCAGTAAAGCGTTTAAGTTTGTAGCGGTACCAGGGTGAAACTAACCTAACACAGAAGCAAAGTTACCCCGCGAAAGCAACTCAAGCGAGAAGACTGTGGCATATGTGAATAATACACCAACCGCGCAGGAGTCGACTAGGGAAGCCTCGTCAAATACATACATAGTGAGGGGGTTACACCCGCTCACCTCAGAAATACCAATAAACTAACCTTGGAACTCAGTAATGACCTACCAGAATGCACACACCTGATGGACATATTTAATGCAGTAACAACAAGAGTTATATAAATGCAGTAAATATGGAAACAGCTAGAATAATTTAGGGGGCGCAGCTCCTCCGTTCTTCCTGAAAAAGCCACCACCGGCATTGATGAATCAGCCTATTGACCTGCCGGTCAACTGGGAGGGCATTCACATTGTCGGCTGTGTCCCGCTTGGCGAGGAGAAAAACATTTTCTATCCGTCTGTTGCACTGACCCTCTGGAACCGATTAGAACCGCATTCCCAGGACCACCATCTGGCCTTTGATATCGTTATGCTGGAGAATTGAGAGCGTCGTCATCGACCCACGTGCTTCGGAACCTGGTGATTTTATCATTTATGTCATTTCTCCATGGAAAGATTATTTTCCTGATGAGACTTTTCTATTCTTCTGGCATCTGATTGGGCTTGATCGCCCACCATGAAGACAGCTCAGCCGATGTCAGAACCTGGACTTGGAATTCTTCTCTTGATCGATTGATCCTGACCGCTATATTAGGTCTGTTTTATCATTTTTGGTGACAGTGACACTTCTATCCGCATTCCATAAATGTTATATGTTAGTTGGAATTTTAATTCTTGAACTTGGAATTTTTTGTGTTGTTTTGTATTATGTATTTACGAATTTGAAATTTGTTTATGCCAACTTGAAGTCTCTATTATTGTTGGATTAGCAAAGTGTCTTTGAAAATCTTTACTCTACGAGCTTAATCTCTTGGTCATATGCATTGTGTAAATTTAATTTATATATGTATGTATTTTCGTATTTTCTCTGCGAACTTGTAATCTCTATGTTAGTCTGCAAACCTGTAATTTTCTTGCGAAATTAAAATTTTCTTATAGTTTATGCGAACCCGTTCTTCCTGTATCCTTTTGTTTTTCATGTAGCGCCGTGTAGCGTGTAGCCACGTGTAGCGCTTCTACCAGGGCTGGTGGACCAAGAAGAAACCAAGGACAAGCCCGAACGGGAAGCGTCAGGCACCCTCGTACCCACGAAACCAGGACCTATTAGAGAGAAAGGAAGAGGCTGGGAAGACGCTTTCACTCACCATTGAAAGTAAAGAATTGGTCCAGCAGGGTTTGGAACCACGTCCCTTCTGCACCGGAGTCAGACATGCTAACCAACTACACCACAGGGCCATCAGCTGAACTCTCATATCAAGCTTATCAATCTTTCCTGTGCCTGATTCCCTTACATCTCCCACGAGTTTCTTTAAGACGCGTCCCGCTGCTTACTCAACTCGGAATCGAACCGAGAGCGCATCCAGCGCAGGACATTCTGAGCTCAAGGGATCCGTGCTCCCCCGGCACACCTTGCAGAACTCTTTATAATCCAACCAACCAGAAGACACGAGAGGACCGGAGACAGTAGTCCAATCCGGGTCCTGAGGCAGCCTTTCAAAGTTTTGAAGTTTTGAAAAACCTGCTATAAATAGACACAGGTGGATAACAACTCAACAAACCGACGAAGAGTGACAAACGGTATTGCTCATTGGCATTCAATGCCAGACTGGAAAACACTGGGCAGTCTGGGGGCACGGAGCACCGCAGAAACAGAGAAAATTTTGAGTGAAACATATAAAGTTTTTACTTTTATACAAAAGTGAATTTTCTCCTGAAATAGCTTTGAGTTCAGCTTGCGCCCCCTTAAAATGTCGTTGCATCCGAGTAAGAATCTCTGCTTCCAGACGTATTCCTGAACGCAGAATACCCTGCTCAACTGATCGCAATCAGTTGCTACTACAGGATAACGTGGGTAGAATGGGGGGTGCGCAGAGGAAGACCCTCTCGTTTTTAGGTGAAAAAAGGTAAGCACTCAGTGATTTTACCAAACATTGGCACATTTCTTAGCAAAGTTAAAAGACTTTTTTCAAAAATTTTCCTAACATTGAAGGAAATCTGTATATTTTACATAAAGAAACGATGTATATCGGTTAACTGATGGCTCTAGATAAGCCTGTTGCCACGTTTAAACCGGTTGGTAAATGGATCAAACTGCACTATTACAAATTGCGGATGCTTCAAATATAACGCTTACCTGATTTGGTTGAGACTTCCGAAATAGATTTTACAAATTGCTATGTTGCCACTGAAAAGATATTCACTATTTACTCCTTAAGGTGTTAAAAGATATGACAAGGTCTTTAACAATTTTTTGCAGCAAAAACTTGGTATAATGCTACTTCCTATTTACGATCTCGTGATATGGCTTCTCTGACAGATTGATCACATCTCAGCATAGCTTTAAAATTTCAGTGGTGGTGGCTCAATTCTTGAGTTTTCCAACTGTGGTGCTGTTGAGCGAACGTAAAACTTTAACTAAAGCTTAAGTCGTCCCTTAATTAATACTGTTGTGTGAGCGTCATGAAACGTCAACACCAGAGTTGTAAGGGAAGCAGGCATAGGAAAGATTGATAAGCCTGCAATGGGAGTTCAGCTGATGGTTCCGTGGTGTAGTGGTTAGCATGTCTGACTCTAGAGCAGAAGGGCCGTGGTTACTTTCAATGGTGAGTGAAAAGCTGAAAATCCCCCTTCCCTTCTCTCTTCTAGGTCCTGGTTTCGTGGGTACGAGGGTGCCCGACGCCTCCAGTTCGGGCTTAACCTTGGTTTCCTCTTGACCTTGGTTCGGCGTTAACGGTTTGGATGGTGTTAATCAAACCTTCTACTCAACTTTGAAGTTGCAAAAACTACATGTACAGTGTTAAAGCAAATTATTGAATAAATCAGGAGTTTCTGCACAATCCCTGTACATGTCATATTCAAGTTCAACTCAAATTAAGGGGGAGGGATCCACAATGAAACATTTTATGGTCACGAATTATGCTTATTTTTACTTATTTTACAAATATTTTCACACATGTCCTGCACATAGAGTCACAATTTTGAGTAGTTTCACTTAGTACTTAGCGAGTAGCCGGCTATTAATTGCATGCAATTTGAAAATGTGTTAAATTAACTGATGAGTAAAGGATTTAGAATTACTTTTAATGGGGAAAGACTACTTTATGGCTTTATTTAATAGTGATTTTAGATAGTAGCTCTGGCGCTGGAATGCCTTGTCCACGGCCAATTATTTAACGGCCGATAACTTGAATTTGGCCCATTTAAGAAGCATGGTTCAAGAAGCAAAAATGTTCCCGACAATGTGAGCTTTCGATTGATATAAAAAATTAGTATTTAAAAAAATTTGAAAAACCTATTTTTGAGATTATGGTTGTTCGACCCTCATATTCGACCCCTGCGACCAACTAAGTGTACTAACCTGTACCATTTGTATCCAAACTTGACCTAAAGTCATCAATAATGGTACGCAAATAGCTAGTCTACTATTTTATGTGTCTGTGTTGCCATTGCCTTATGTTGCTTGCCGAAAAACATGAATTTCCGAAATTTTGCTAAAAATTCACAATTCTGCACCAGAGAAATCTCGAAATCGGGCATAGTTTACCAGGATCAATTGGTTCGTTTAAAATGTCTTCTCATAAGCTGTGATTTGTAGGAAGTAGAATTTTTAATTACGCGTTACAGGTTTCAGAATATTTCATCAAAGTTGCTGACCCCCAATTTCAACGTTGCAAAACAGTCAAATTTGGCCGCTCTCAAGCTTCAAAAATTAGTTTAAAAATTTTGAAGGCCAAAATTAAAATTCCGCTTCCTACAAAGTACAAATCACCCTTCATAATCGTGTTTGTAATATAAACTGGACGTTGAACTGTTCCGTTTTGTAGTTTACGAGATATCTCTGGCGCACGAAAAAATCACAACTTTTTCAGTTTCCAATGTTTAACACAGTTTGCTGACATCAACTGACATCATCAAATCGACTTCAATTTCAAAAACTCGTTAAAATATACAAATGGGAGAACAAAATAAGTGAAAATGAACAAAATCTGAGATGGTCGAAAAATCGGCCAAAAATGGACTCCCCCTTAAGTTCGCTGCATACCCTGGGCGCTCTATGTTGCTTCGCGTATGTCTGACCCTATTTGTAACAAATATGCATCTGTGACTTCATCTTATAAGTCTGTGTCTGTTTAGATAGGTTTGTATTATTCGTTGATTATGGCGTAACGTGCACCACAACGTTATATATTTACTTCAAACTGCGAGTAAACGAGTATTGACTAAGATAGGTTTATAACACTGGCTTCATAAATGCAAACTGTCATCACTTCTACTTCAGCCGTAATGGCGAATTCTGTAAAATCGGTAACCACGCCGCGGTATGTTGCAACGGTTTGTCGACGCAGCATGCTGACAATCATTCGGCGTGCTGTAAATGCTGTGCCCTGCAGCCTCATGATTCCTGATTATCCAGTCTTGCGATTTCGGTATTTCATGGCACGTAAAAACATAAAACCGGAAGTTCTTCAGGTGTGGAATGCAGACAGTATCTGAAATACGTCAGTTAAAGTAGTTAAAATCATACATTATGGACTGCAGTTGTTTATTCTGCTATCCGTGAATAGTAGCACCAGTAGTTGTTTTTAGCTTTGGGCCAGTGTGTTTTAGTGGGCAAATTGTTTTTAAGAAAACCTGTGTTACCACTTGTAGGCATGCTTGTTGCAATTGAATAAAAACTAAGTTTTGACTAGAAATCGGGCTGAATTGTGAATTAGAAAAGCTATATGAAACTTTGCTGATGTTTTTTCGAAACATGTTTGCTGAAAATTAGACGATTTTCTTGTTTTCATATTGACTGGCAGAGTCGATCGACTTCCAACCGTTCACTGAAGAGTTTAATTTATAGAAAAGGTCAATGTACAGAAATATTCAGCCTGATCCAATGACAGTCTTACTCGTCAAACTAGCAGGCTCTTTATCAACCTTTTTGTCTGGGCATTTGTGCACCACAACAGTCGCCGGTTGGGGTGGGACCGTGCGAGTGGTGGTAGTTGTAGTTGTAGTAGCAGTAGTAGTAGTAGTAGGAGTAGTAGTAGTAGGAGTAGTAGTAGTAGTAGGAGTAGTAGTAGTAGTAGGAGTAGTAGTAGTAGTAGTAGTTGTGGTAGTGGTTGTAGTTGTAGTTGTGGTAGTTGGCTGTCGTTTCATTGATGTCCACACAGGAGGTCTTGGAGTCGTCACCAATTGATGCGGTGGAGCCTGATCTGAAATATTAGGAATCATCTAACCCGCTAAAAGCTGATTACGAAGTGCTTTACAGGATTGTTTAATGTCTCGCAAACATTTTCCGGAATTTAATAATTAATTTTTAAAAATTAATGTAACGACTCAGACAGTCAGTTCTCTAATCTGTCATCACTGAAAGCTCACTATCCTTTCCACAAATGTTATCGCATGTCAGCAATGAATTGTATAGGACGGAATCTGGACACTGGTGCAGTTCGCACTCTCTGCACAACGTTACAGCACCGTCTATTGACACAAGACTGTCACTACAGTAATAGTAGTGAGACCGGTACGGGCCTAAAACAACAGGAGACAGGCAAGGCAAGCTGTACATTGCATGTTCATACAGTCCGAAGTTACCTTGACACTCTGGCCTAAATTAATTGTAACTTCAGCCTATAATGATTTTCGATGATTTTCTTCAGTCATACTCCTTCTGGTAACACTGTTGCTTAAAATTATGGCCTATTATTTGTGTCCGCATCATTGTATAAATTTAATTTCTTCCTTTTGATAGGGTCTACTGATGGCGAACTAGGATTCGTTGCAGAGTAATATGTACACATTGTACTTGACTTAATGAATTATTATCCATAAAATTGGAAACGTACGTACCGCACGTTGTTACGCTAAAGTATATACATTGCTATTGCCAAACCCATAGTTACCTGGATATCCTTCCACCGTTGTATTTGGCTCCATTGTAGTAGTAGTAGTTGTCTCTGTAAAAAAATTTTGAAAATGTCTGAGTATATATTGGTCCAACTTAGCTAAACATTGTCAACTGCCTTTTGCGAACAGTCCAGAGGCTCAACGATTTGTCTTGTTGGGATTTACAGACAGGCCTTATCTTCCGCCATCCAACGCAATCTGTCAATGATGCACGGACAGAGTAGGTAGTTGTCTAATTAGCTTGCGATAGATTACTTCAACCTATAGATGTGAGTTAGTGAGTGAGCCTAAATCAGCGACAGAATATGGACGCTGACGATATGGGACATTTTGAGCTGGGAAAACCCAGGTCGCGAGAACTGAGGTAGAGAAGTTTACTATTTACTATTTAGTAATTTACTAAATATTTTTATCGCAAACGTCCACCAAGCTTCATTAAAGTATTCCAAAAGTATCTGCCATAGGGAACATACCTTCGACCTTGCATTTGATTTCACATATCAGGTTGTCTGGATATAAGTGTGTTCCATTTGGACAGTCGTATTTGCAAGCACTACAATGTATACCCTTTCCTTTTCTTGTGCTTGGATCGCAGAAGTATTTAATATCTAAAAATGGCCTGAAGCATGTTAACGCAGTGGCTCTATGATTTAAACTGAATATTTTAATATTGTTTAAGTTTAATTTAGGTTTAAATTTGATTTAAACTGCCATACGGAATATTGCACCGCTAGATAACTTAGTTTGCAGAATTTTCCATCAATACAAATCCTCTAGTTTTTTGCATTTTGGGCATCTTAAATTTTTAGCTTGGTGCATACAATTATGCATTTTATCAACCATGTAGCGTACTTTGCTCTTGTAGTCTTGTGTGTATGGACAATACACCAAGCTTTATGCTAATTTCTTAGCTATTTCCTGCTTACTACAGTCTTGAAGAGCATCTAATATTTACACATATGTATCAAGTCAGACCATTTATCTTACCCAACTCCGACGCCATCGACTCCATCAGAAGCATGTTCAATGAAAAAGAAATCACAATCAGGACCAACATAGCTCTTGCAGATGTTTCAATACAACTTACTATGTTGTTGCAACTATCAGGATTAAATCTCAATATAAAGTTATCTTTATATGGTTACGAATAAAATATTGCAAAGGAAGCTATTGGGTGGAATTATTGTGTCAGAGAAAATACCCTGAGAAAATATCCCATGAGGTCTGACAAAACTATGCCATTGTTATTATTCCTGCTGGAGCGCGGATGTATAAAACGAAATCTTTGTATATTTAGTGTGTACCTTCTCTGTTTCAGTACGTCAAAGCCCTAACTTCAACACAAGGTTTAGAATAGGGCACTGTTTTGCGGAAGCCAATTTACACAAATTAGGTAAGCAGCTACAGCTACCAGAATTTGAAGTCTTCTCGCAGTTGTCAACTGTCACCAATCTAAACGGTTGAACATGTCTGGGTGCGAAAGTGTTGCTTGTGAGCTGCACATAGATACTTCAACATCAATGTGTGCAGGTTGAGACCATGATATGAACTCTTCAATTCTACAGAATAACACCAAACTTAAGTAGAAAGCTTGAAATTCTGGTTTTTTAGATTGAACAGTTAGATATTCAGCGAATTTGAAAAGCTTATTTTCTTCTGTAATCAAAAAGGTACGTTTACTTCAGATAACGACACAAAAAATTTGATAATGAGCCAGCAGTCTGTTTTACTGTTAATCTCTTCTGCAAGAAGTATGGATTTTCAATTTTCATTAGACAATAATATACTTCCAATTGAAGATTAATACGACAGTTCCTATCACGTATTGAAGAAGTTACAGTATGAAAACTATGGTGAGTGAGCTGTATGGTCGGACTACTGCACCAACACAACAGCTCAATAAAATTCTGAAAGCATGAGCATTGCATTTATGCCGATTTGACAAAATAAAAACGTGTAAGATTCACTTATTCTGCCATCACTGATTAACCAATGCTAACAGAAATTAAGATGTTGTTAGTTAGTTAATATTTGTATAGAATAATTAGACAAATGCTTTATACTGTTAACGAATTGTTAGCGTTCTCTACACGAATTTTTACTGGTCCACTTAGCAATATTGTTGCTTTTGGGCCAATCAGTGTATTTGGCATTAAGGCCAGTTCACATTAGGCGACTTTTTAAGCAACTTCGTTGCCGCAACAGGAATAAGTAGCAGCAACTTGCACAAACAGTTCATTCAACTAGTTCAAGTAACAGCCTATCAAATGCAGGAATTCTTGCGTTCTTATTTTTATAATTTGAATCGACCAATCAACGTGCTAGTTGCCGCTAGAAGTCGCCCCAAGCGCGATTGCGGCAACTTTTTTCTCAGTTGACACTACATTCACATTGGGCTTGGGCAACGTTTGAGCAACGTGGTTGCAGCAACCAAGCTGCTTCAACTAAGTTTCCCCAAAGTTGCCTAGTGTGAACTGGCCTAGTAACTCTGGCAACTTCATTTTATCTTCTTCAGCAGTGCATATATGCGACCTAATCTCTGTAGTGATTTCCGGACACATATGTTACCACCTTTCATTATTTTGTGTATCGTATTGGCGTTCGACACAAATCGCTTTTGCTTCACATCAATGATTTACACAAAGCGAGAAACGTTCCGTAAATTTGCTCAAGCCGTGCTATGCCTCAAACTGACGAGCTTGATTGGTTGATTGATTGACGATACAAGTTGTTAACGTTGACTCATAAACATTGAGGTTGCAGCCAGAGTAAGTAACTGTAACCATTCAAAAGTAAAATTTTCTTAACGAAACAGACAGAATTGTCAGGGGGCGTCGACCCATATGTAGCGAAAAATTTTTATAAAAATCAAAAATCAAGAATTTGACAAATTTTATTGGATGAAGAAAATATTTAAAAACAAAAATCAAAAATTTATGCATCACTCTGAGAATAAATAGCTTGAAATATCAAATATCAAAGGATTTTGCATTTGTACACGTCATTTCTTAAAAACAAAAATCAAAAATCGAAAGCTTCTATGATTGGGTGGCGGCTTCGGCCAATCATGCAGCAGCTATAGAGTCACGTGCGATCCACTAATGAAACCTATATTATTGATGTTGCAGGTTTGATGTAGCTATATATATTTCTTAAAAATTTCATTTCAAATGAGGTTGTAAATAATTTTCGAAAAATTTACCAAGCTACTAGTTAATTTAAACATTAACAAGAACAATAATTTATTTCTATGGCATTTAACAAATTTTTCAGAAAATATTATTTTTACTATTGTTACTATCGGGTATGTTTGACTCTCTATTTTTGAATCTTAAATGTATTTAGCTAAAACTTACGAAATAACCTGTTTTCGGGAACCTAACATAACCTGGAAACTGGTCAAAAATGTAACAAAAATAATTACGGTCTAGTTTGTGGAATCAAATGCTAAAAGCTAAATCCTATATCTTGAAATATTTAATAATTAATGCAATAGTAATTGAATAAACAAATGGTTATGATGTAAAGTCGTTACTGAAAATGAGAAAACAGGCAGAATTAAGCCCGGTTCACACTGCAATAGGTTTAAGGTTTAAGGTTTAAGCAGTTGGGTGGGAAGGTGTAACGAATGTCTGAATATCACGTGATTTTTAAATCAGCCAGTGTGCACTCAAATGTCCACGGATTTTAAAATTTTTTGGTTCTGTTTATAGGTAAGAGATTCTAGTATGCACATAATAAAAAATATTAACTAAACCCTTCATATATAATTCACCACAAGCTTAAACCTAAACACAGAGTTAAAATATTTTTAACTCGGCTTGCTTAAACCTTAAACCTTAAACCTAAAACCTTAAACCTTAAACGTAAACCTTCCAGTGTGAATACTTCGGCATAAATAAACTGGTTTAACCTTAAACATTGAACCATAAACTTAAAACCTTAAACCTTGTGCAGTATGAACCGGGCTTTAAACTTGCACTTTTAGGATCACAAATAAATATAAGCACATTTCAGATAACGATTCAGTTACAACCAATACCTTCCTGAAAAATTTGTTAAGAATTAAAAATAGAAATAACTTGTTGTTCTTGTTAATGTTTAAGTTAAGTCATAGTTTGGTAAATTTTCGAAAATTATTTACAACCTCAATTGAAATGAAATCTTCAAGAAATATATATAGCTACAGCACACCTGCAAGATCAATCGTATAGGTTTCATTAGAGGAAAGCACGTGACTCTATAGCTGCTGCATGATTGGCCGAAGCCGCCAGCCAATCAGAGAAGCTTTTGATTTTTGATTTTTATTTTTAAGAAATGACGTGTACAAGTGCACAAACCTTTGATTATTGATATTTCAAGCTATTTATTCTCTGAGTGATGCATAAATTTTTGATTTTTGTTTTTAAATATTTTCTTCATCCAATAAAATTTGTCAAATTCTTGATTTTTGATTTTTATAAAAAGTTTTTGCTAGATATGGGTCGACGTCCCCTGACACAGAATGTTGGAATGACATTTACTCAAAGCAGACGAAAGAAAACTAAACGTTGCCAAGACTTTACTGCTGAATTGAATGGATAGACTTTAGCAAATTCACCACAACAAAAACAATACAATAGAAAAGCCTGAATAAAATTTCCCGGACCCGGACCAATTTCCCGCCCAATAGAGACCAGACAAAAGGTATCGAACTGATTTTATTTTCCCAAAAATCGAACTCATTCAGAAAACTACTGTCTGTAGTGACCGACAGTATATTGCCGTTCCTTTAAATATCAAAAATAGCAAACAGTTTTTACCTACTAATTGCATGAGTACACTCACTGACGGTTCATATACGATATGAACAAATATGGACAAAATAAAACGGATTTACAGAACAAGTGATATGAGTTTAACGAAGATTAACTTATTACAGGTATTCACATACTGCTGCATGTCATGCCAGCAGTATTGGCATTTTCAAATATTTGACACAGCAGCGGATAGATAGCGTTACAATCCATACTGACCAAATTATCAGTGTGGAATTGAATCGTAGATATTCCTACGCAATTCCTTTGGGGTCCTCCTATGTTTCCTTTGGAAAACTTCAATCCGGAGCAGACCTGTTTCGTATTCCAATCTAACCACTGTCCTAAATAAGCAGACGACATTCCAGCTTTTGTAGGCAATTGGTTAGTTTTATTTATTCCATTGACCAAGTTATATTGATTTATCGTTGCAACATACGAAACAATCATTGTAATGAAGACAAACCATGAGTACCCAGAAAACTAATGCAACTATTAAATACCCTTAAGTTAAAAGACATTATTATGTAGAAACAAAATAGTTGGTGCCACACGAAGAATGCTGGCACAGAATAGAGCTGACTTCGGCTGCCATTTACGTCAAACATTAACCAACAATTGTGACTCATGGACATTAACAAGGCACTGATTGTTGAGGGGTCCTGTATCAGTTTCAGCCCGATTCTTACATGTTCGTGCATCTTGCACCTTATACCAAATATAAAAAGTTTCAAAAAAGTACAATTTTTGTACATTTTAAGCAAATTTAGCGCTAAGGTAGCTTTTTGCAGCCATTTTGAGTAAATAGTTTTAAGAAATTGATTCTAAATTAGACATTGTTTTGTAATTTTTGGCGAAGATTTGTGTTAATTTTTTGTTTGACCTTTCTTTCCAGGTAAGTTTCACTTCCCCTGTCCCTAGGCTCTGATTTTGCTCTGATCAGTCGTTGGAGCGAACTTTCAATTGTTGAGGAGTTTCAATTCAAACTCCCAAAAAGTGCTCATGGATAATGACTACTGTAGAAATATTTGCTCTTCGTTGGCAAACCAAGTTTTCCACAAAACAGTGTCGGGGATACTATCTCGTACAGTGCAAAAGCTAGCTTTAAGAGAAAATGTGTTGTGACTCAAACCTGGGCTGCTTCTTACACAGCACGACAGAACTGAATTTTTCCAAATCATTGTCATTTGGCTACAGCTATGTGAGTGTCAAAGATTCACACGTAGTTGCTACAGTTACAGCAAAAGTGACTCAGAATTACAAGTAGCAACAATGACAACTGTATACCATTTGGAGTTCTTCTAATGCCAAAGTAAACGGTGCCAGGTTTCGTTGGATGATTTTCTCTAAAACAAAACGGCCCATGTCAAGATAAAAGTCACTTTTTGATGTGCTCTGATCTACCACTTGTTTTTCTTGCAGCTTTTATTTTCATGGGGGTTCTTGGGGTTCTGGGGGTTCTTAAGTTTTTGTAGAGATTTGATCTATAACTATGTTTAGTTTCATTTTTTGATGGGGGTTCTGGGGGTTCTTGGGGGTTCTTAACTTTTCGAAGAGATTTGATCCGTAACTACATATATTTAGTTTCAAATTTTTGATGGGGCTTCTGAAATTTTTTCAAAAGATTTGATCCTCCACTGTTTAGTTTTAAGTGTTTGCTAGATGTTCTGAGGGTCCTGGAGTCCGGGTATGCCGAAAAGTGTGTGCGGTGCCTGGACTTAGATTTCGGACGAACTTTTTTCTTTCGTCTGCTTTCAATTCATATCCATATTGTGCATATTCATTGTAGCATATACACACATTTTAGTCTAAATTTATGAGAAAAGCCAGGAGAACCCCTCCCCCCCTAAGTACACCCGGGTTATATGCTACAAATTTGATGATTGCTATGCTTATACACGTATGATAAACTTTATCATGTCTGCGGAAGTGTCTGTTGCGGGAAAGGATCCGCAACGTAGGCACATACAAATCAAAGTCCTGGATACAAACGCATGAAAAAAATTTGAGAACCTCCTTTTTTTCTGATGGGGGTTCTGGGGGTTCTAACTTTTATCTTGACATGGGCCAACAAAACTACACTACCAGTACTTACAACTATTTCAAATTTACAAATCAATTCAAAGGCACGGAACAGCTAACTTTTATTCACTGTTGCTATCAGCCTAGAGCAACCAGGGCTGCATACGGTGCCAGAATCCGTATCTGACTGGGTATGGCTCAGACTGAACTGGTCCAGGTCCGGGCTATGTTCAAAAATATTAACACGCAGCCAACTCCAGTGTGTATATGTGGTATCAAGATAGTAAAATTGGCAAGATAGTTATCTTGCTAAGAGTTTGGCAACATAGTTACCGTGCTAAAGTTTTAGCAAGATGGCTTACTTGCTAAGAGTTTGGCAAGATAGTTAACTTGCTAAGAGTTTGGCAAGATAGTTAACTTGCTAAGAGTTTGGCAAGATAGTTAACTTGCTAAAATTTTAGCAAGATGGTTATCTTGCCATGAAATTTAGCAAGATTACTATCTTGCCAAAATCTTACGAGAATTTAGCAAGATAGTCATCCTACCAGTTTCGGAATGAAATATGTTTTATGTTTGAAAACAAAGAAAGTCATTAATTATCAAATTAATATTATAAAACATTGATAATTAATGAATTTCTTTGTTTTCAAATTGAAAACATATGTCACACCGAAATTGACAAGATGACTATCTTGTTAAATTCTCGTAAGATTACTATCTTACCAACGATTTTGGCAAGATAACAATCATGCTAAATTTCGTCGCAAGATAACCATCTTGCTAAAATTTTAGCAAGTTAACTATCTTGCCAAACTCTTAGCAAGATAACTATCTTGCCAATTTTACTATCTGGCTACGACATATATACTGGGCTGTTTAAATTATTAGGAATTGTAAATAGGATATTTTGAGGATATAATTATAACACTTGCTTTGGTTTTTCTACTGGTCTCCTTCCCTTGGTTTTGGTATTTAGAGTATTTAGGTATTTACGTACAAAAGGAAGTTACTGCCACGGTTAAAGGAAGTCACAAAAATTGATGTGCGTCTGTAGCAAACTGTGTCCATCTGGTTGAGAATTTAAGGCAGTGCTATTTTTTAAATATGAGGTCACCCTACACCGGGCGTGGACACTCACACATATGTTCTCATGAGCGCCAGGTCCGTGCTATTGTAGAACACGGCCGGCTTCGCAAGACTGTGGAGACCGTTGCACGCTTGGGCAGCATCGTCGAAAGTATCGGCAGGCACCAGCTGTAGACAGCCAAAATCCGGAATTCTGTCGAAGTTAGCCTGGACGCAAGGATCTGAAACATGAATGAAACTGTGCATCCGTTCAATTACATCAACAGTACATACTCTTGATTACATTAACATTAAATCCACATTAAAATAGCATTGAATCAACATTACACTAAATGAAGAATTGCTTCATGGCTGTTTAAGGGGGGGGGGGCGACTAAAATGGGGGTGCCCAAAGTTTGTTGGATTTCAATTCTTTTTTGCAAGCATGTAGTACATGTGCGTGGTCAAAATAGTATGCAGTCTCTAATTCCAAAGTCGTTCCTATAATCCGCTACGCCCCCAAGAACGTGGCCGACCCCCCGATTTTGGCGGCACCCAACATAAATACTTAAAAATTTCTCACAGCTGTTTGGTTCAATGCAAACGTCTACGCTTTGGCACAACAAGAGAAGACATATTGGGTAACATGCACCCGGCATTAGCTTTGCTAAACCCTAATGGTTAGAGAGCAATGCTGGCCCAAACTTGAAGAAATGTCGAAAATTTGGAAAATTTTGGCCGCCGAATCAAATAATTTAAATTTGGTAAAACCCTGGAAGCTAAAATTTGGTGTGAACATACACCCCATAGGTCTACAAAACTGTGCCAAATATGAAGAAATTCTGCCGTGGCATTATAGTTTTATTCCACTTGAAACATGAAAAAACGTCAGTTCGGCATGGTTCAAAAGGTATCGTAAGGTGTTCTAGCATGATAACGTTGACAGATTTGGCTCAAATTGTGCTGATATGCAGCCTTACTGACCCCGCCACAATAGCATAAAATAAAACTAGTTTCCTTCGTAAATGGATGCGTGTTTGTTACTTTGGGTATCCAGTTGAATGCCAAGTCAACTGCCTGACTGGTACACTCTTCTAGCGACTGTACAGCCTGTCACACGAAAAGAAAACAGCATAACACAGTTGTTAAGCAACGAAATAGGTGTAAACGGCTGAGTTCTACCCGATACATCCATTTTCAAAACGCAGCCAGGTCTTCTAAGCTAAGGCAAATTGAAGGTAAAATCCTTCAATTCAGTGGTCCTTTCAAACGATGAAATTTCAGTTTTTCGAAAATAACTTGAAATAGGTGGCAAATACGCGTTTGCGCCAAGAAGAAAAGTTGTTCAGCATCATAAAAGCTATCGATTGATATGCATATTGTGTCTATTGGACAATCTTCAGAAATTCGTTTTTGACGGATTTTGCAACTATTTTCACGTTTCAAGTGGAATAAAACTATAATGCCACGGCAGAATTCCTTCATATTTGGCACAATTTTGTAGACCTATGGGATATACGTTCACACCAAATTTCAGCTTCCGGGCTTGCACCCCATTTAAGTTATACGATTCGGCGGCCAAAATTTTCCAAATTTTTGACATTTCTTCAAGTTTGGGCTAGCATTGATTGCTAAACAATTAGGGTTACAGCAAAGCTAATGCCGTGTGCATGCTACCCAATATGTCTTCTCTTGCAGTGCCAAAGCGTAACCGTTTTCACTGAACCAAACAGCTGTGAGAAATTTTTATGTAATTATTTTGGTTGTTGCCAAAATCGTGGGGTCGGCCAGGCTGTTCGAAGCGTAGCGGGTCATAGAAAGGCAGCTAAGAACAAACGAGTTGATACTTTTTTGCTCACGCACATGCTTCATATTCATGCCAAAAATGAATCAAATCGGAAGATGTTTGGGCAAAAGTTTAGTCGCCCCCCCCCTTAACCATGGCAGAGAACCAATTATGCTAAAGATGAGAAAGCCTTCTCTTTGCTTGAGTTTAAATATTCCTAAGCCGGTTTGGCGCGTAAACGTCCAATGAGCATTAGGTCATTTTTACCCATATTGCATTTTAAATTTCAAAGATGAAGGAATCACTTAGTAGATACCTATTGGAGGGGGGTAAGCAAACGTACACCTCAGACTAGAAGTGTATGCTAAGAGTGCAATGCCTGTCTTAGCTAGGGGGAGTCTTCAACACTGCACCTATGGTTGCTGTTGTCTTGCTTTAGATTACCGTATCAATAGCTATCACAGCAAAACTTGTTACAGTCCGAATTACCGATATATGACGTAGTTGAAAGAGTTGAAATCGTTGTAGGCTGAGAGGGACACGCGTTGACACAGCCAATGTACGTTTCCATTGGTACAGAGTCCGGTGGACACTCTTGTGTAACAGATATATCCAGTCGTGTGTGTTCCAGATCATTACTTCCCGGTATATGACAAGGAATACATTCATTATTAGAACTGCAGTAGTATCCGGTATCTAAATAGTCACACCAGAACTATAGATTGAAGTAATGAAGTTTGAAAAGTAAACGCTAGTAAAGAAAAGTGCGAAACAGGAACTGTAAGATAGAATATTATTCTTTAGACATTATTTATTCCTATTTCATCTTCTTTTAGGTGAAGTTTATGATTAAAGCAAATTGAAAGGACTCGTAGGCTTCAGTGTAATCGTGTGGCAAACTCTCCAGGCTTAACCGTAAATTTTCTATTCTATTTATTTATAATGTGTGGGCATTTAATTTTATCATAAATTACGATTTGCTCTTTTTAGTTTGTTTGTTTGTTTGTTTCACTTTCACTTTTATTGCATACTTTTGTACAACTGGCCCGCCGATGGAAAAGTGCAAAAATTGATACAGCTGAGAAATGCTTCAAAGACAACGCCTGCGGGACAGTGCTCGGATACAGAGAAGGTTATTCTGTTGACAGCCTCCTCAATATTCACTCCTTTCTTAAAGCACGGCACACACTCTTCCTTTTCACTGCAATAATAGCCAACATCTGAAACAAGATGGTATTTAATGCAAAGCATCTGCACTTTTACTGTAGCGCTTCTACCACGAGTGGTGGACCAGGAAGAAACCAAGGACAAGCCCGAACGGGATGCGTCAGGCACCCTCGTACCCACGAAACCAGGACCTAGAAGAGAGAAGGGAAGACGGAGGTTTAGCTTTTCACTCACCATTGAAAGTAAAGAATTGGTCCCGCCGGGGATCGAACCACGGCCCTTCTGGCTCCGGAGCAGACATGCTAACCACTACACCACCACCATGCCTGCTTCATTTACACTACTGTGTAAAGACTGTTCGTTATTGGTCAAATAATAAATTGTGAAAGATGCAAGAAAATGTACATGCTGCAATTTGAGAAGTCGATCACTAATCACTGAAATGTTGCTGAAGCTTATTTAAAACTTTTTTTACAACCAGTACCAAAAATTTTCAACTTTCGGAACACGTTTCCACATTTGATGCTATTTTATTCAAATTATAAAATTTCACTAAAATGCACATCGCCCACTGTTTGACTGGACATGTCTCGATTACCACCCACCCCTCAAGTTCTTAAACGGTGACCAATTGGTCTGAGATCTGCTGCGGCATGTTTTCGACGACGTTGAGTTCAAATATGACAACAGATTTTCATTTCGCAAAATCCTATTTAGGATTCGCAATGGGGGGCAAGGAAAAACGAAAATCGTTTGTCTTCAATTTCGATAAAAGTTGCATACAACGATTTTCTGGTTAGCAGAACACGCTTCGCAAGTCCGTTTGTCAACTCAGTTTATTCTTGGCTCAGTATCTTTAGTATTTTCTTCGTTATTAAAATCAGCACCACAAACTTAATATAATGCCATAAGAATCTTACCCAAATCAGATGCATCGGATTTCATTACAATTATGTTGATTGTGAAAAGAAGGACAGTTAGGCCCGACATAACTGATCTAGCTATTTCTGAAGAATGGCATATATACTGTTGCTATCTTGGATTGAATCTCAATATAAAATTATTTTGGAATCGTAAACTAAGGCCTTTCAAACGGTAAAGGTAAAGAGTAAAGGAAGCTCAAATGGTACGCTAGGACGCCTGTTGCGTTAGGGCGCCCAATGTGTTCATTAGGGAGCCAAGTAGCAACAGTATATGTGTCACTCTGCAGAAATAGTTGGATCAGTTAAATCGGGCCTTACAATCGGGCCTTCTTTTCACAATCGACATAATTGTAATGAAATCGGATGCATCTGATTTGGGTAAGATGCTTATATCGGCTGTTGGGGCTGGCCTAATAACCAGGAAAATACTAAAAATACTGTGCTAACGAAAACAAAACTCGACAAATGGACTCCAGAATCGTATGCCGCGATACTTTCATCGGAATTAGTCAAATGTTTTTCAGTTTCCCCTCCCCATTGCGATTTGAAAGAGCTGGAATTTAGCTAAATCGAAATCATTTGCGATATTTGAACTCAGTGTGGTGGAAAACATACTCTACCAAATTTTAGACTAGTTACATAGGGCGCCTGTAGGTTCATTGTCGCAATAGAGTGCGTTAGGGCGTCAAAATGATTTGGACTAATATGCCTGACTATAAACACTATAAAGACTTGGAGTTCACCTCTCAGCGGGTTCGATCACCCTCACCTTTTGCAAAGACAAGAAAAAGCTTGTTTTTCGGCTATCTGCGGCCGCCCGTTCACCCCCTTCCCTCCAGAATTACTCCTTCTGCACATGTGTGGTTTTAATTTATTGTTTTGTTATTACGCTTAAGTGATAAGCGTAATTGTTAACGTGTTTTTAAGAGTGCTGACTAAAGAACGAAATGAAAAAACCTAATTTGTTATAAATAAAATGCTTTATTGATGAAATATAAGAAAAACTGAAAGCCACTATAAGAGCCCCAAAAGTATTCCAAGTCAGTCCTGGGAATACCGGGGAATTAGTTTGGCCAATATTCTACATATTGTTTTGGCTGCCTTTTGTGCATAAACTGATCCATGTAGCGGAAGTGTTGTAATTATAGCGAATTACCAACGACTTGCTACTGGAACTGCGCCCAATGGATAAACGCGCCTGGCCGATCAAGAGCCAGTCCGGGGTAGCCTCGCCAGTAACAGATGTTACACGTACAAACTAACCTAGCTATTCCTAAATAAAGCCCTAGCAACACAATTAAATAATGCGGTTTAATAATGTAGGCCGGAATGATACTGTTATGAATGATATAAAGTACACACAACAAGTATAGCAAACACAGCAATAATATACGTAGCTAAACAAGGCCGTACTGGCTGTTACAAATACACAGAGAACAATACCTTACACACAGAGCCGGGAGAGCGCGGAAATACAGGTGGGGTGGGGGACCCAACTGTGTTGACAAGGGAAGCCAAAAGGCGAATGCACACAAATATAAACTACAGGGGGAAAAGGCAACCAAACTAGACAAAGGAAACCCAACACTGAGTTGGGAAGGGAGAGAAATATTTGAGACCCCCCAGGAGGCGGGGCTTAGGTAAACCCTCCCAACCAATAGCAGTGTAACACATACATGTAACAAATAGGGGAACTCCCAATAGACTAATAGACCCAGCCCGACCCAACCTTCCCCGACCAACTAGTGCATATGTGGCAATAAGCCGGCACATAGCTAGGTGAAAAGAAGGAAGTGTTGTGCGTTATACACATATATACACAATACTACACCTATATATCACTACATCTCCCCAGGGCTCACAACGCAGCGCTAGCGAGGCCCTTGACAGTATATCAAAAAAATACAAAGAAAAAGAAAGAAAGAAAAAGAAAACACATAGTGATGGTGTACTACCAGGGAGTAAGAAGACAATACACAAAAATAAAAACTTTGGTCAGTATAAATGCAATCAAAATACTACCAAAGTAGAAATGCAAATAATCAAACAACAAACAAACAAAGAGATATGTATATGTTAGGCTTATCTAGAAAAGAAAAGCAAATAACAATAGCATGCTGCTAGGTACAGTAACTAGTATATAGTAATGCTTAACAATAAAGCTCATGGGTGAGGGGAGGGAGAGATGGAGGTCTCAGCCAAGATATTAATCGTATGGTAGTGGTTAGTAAGTTAGAATAAAATAAGAAGTAAGAAACTAGAAATATAATGTTAGAACCACTGTTACCATAAGGTACCTACCCTAAAGGGAAAAAATTGAAAAACCCCAATACACCTTGCAGCAACACCTTGCCATAGAGAGCAGTACAAGACCAGTAGCTCGTAGTAACCATGAACTAGGCAATAACTGAGATGGAGCTAAGCTTATTCCTTCACACATAGAAGTAGGATGTTAAAAAACACAGTAATAAGACGAAATAGAAATCTACTAGATGGCATAGTATTGATGGCAATACAAAAGATTGAGCATAAAATATTAGTATATACATACCCATAACAATTTGAATATACCACATACATTAGACTAAGAAAAGCATTATTGCATCCTTAAAAAGCTTATATAAAGTGGGGTTTCCCCTATTTTGAAAACAATAGAAATACAATGTACTCAGACAGTTACTAGAAGATGGACTAATGTAGTATATAATAAATGATACAGACAGAAAGCTGTAATACTACCTAGTAACAAAAGCAATATATGAAGACAAAGGAGACATATGATATGGCTATACATGGCAGGATAGACTGAGCACGAATTGAGACAAAATTATAAAAAATTAAACAAAAATATTATGAATAAAGTCTCGTTCAGGAAAATGTAACAAATATAAAGATAAAATTATTCTTCTTACAGGGCAAGATCCTTTTCCAGGGTTGGTTCACCATGTGGCAGAAGTGATTTCCACAAAAACAATTGTCACTCGGATCCGAAGAGTAAGTTGTCAATTCCTAGATGATGGTAAGTAATTGCAGTGAGAGAGAGGGAAAGTCCAGGCAGAAGAGGTAAGTCCAGGTAAGAAGAGTCCTAGGCAGCAGAGTTCCAGAGTCCCAAAGATGGTAAAGAACGAGGGCTCTGAGAAT